>CAUYRT010035116.1:0-35671 GCA_963574885.1 Lepilemur ruficaudatus
TTTAGTTGTCCAATCAATTTCTTTCTATTTATAGTAGAGACGGGGTCTCGCTCTTGCTCAGGCTGGTCTTGAACTCCTGACCTTGAGCTATCCACCCGCCTCAGCCTCCCAGAGTGCTAGGATTACAGGCGTGAGCCACCGCGCCCGGCTTAAATGATCCCTTGTTGATCACCTAGGTTCTCTAAAGCACAGGCAACAAAAGAGGAAAACAGTAATTTTGGTATGTGTTTATAGGGTTTTTTGTTTTGTTTTACATATGTTTAGATATAGATTATTGTACGAAGACCATTCACATCATGATCACGACAGTCACATCAGGACCAAACACTCTCTCTTTGAGTGACGTGCACCAGTCCCTCTGCAGTCACATGACATTCTCGTGTCGTATTTTTCACCCTAGTGCACTACATGCTCTCTGAGGTAGGGGTTTTATTCTATCTTGTTTAATACTGAACACGACTGGCACATGGTAGATCCTTAGCACAGTAAGTCGAGTGAATGAATAAAGTGCGCGCCATCGGAGTCCTCTCAGCTAAGCAGTCAGAATATAGTTTGCTGGGGATGTGGGCTCAACTCTGCCTACAGGGGAGGGCTGTATTTATGGACGGATGCTTCACAAAGTAATAAGCTCTTTTGCTTCCCAAAGAATACTTTTATTTTGAACAAGCTATTCTATAATATTGATTCCAGATGACTAAACATTTCTTTGAAATTTCAAAAGATGAATTAATCTACTAGTGTTTTATTTGAAACCAAAAGGATAAAAGCCATGTGATAAATCCCAAATATCTGTTAGAATGAACCATTAGACACTGGTATTTTCCATTGCACAATTATTTCATACCAGACTGTTGTCTATTCACACTGGAATATTATTTTAATAGAAATATCAATTGTAGCTCTGAGAGCATGAATGTGTTAAGGCAATAAAACAAATAAAAACAACAAAACAAAATGATAACAACAAAATTTTAGTGGGGGGGTTCGTGCTCCCATCAAGCTTCGAAATATTTCTACTTTAATTTTCTTTTTTGTTATTTTGTAGTTTACTCATTTTGTCTCTTCCGATAGTAAGAAGCTAAGCAGCCTGGAGGCTCCTCCTTCTCAATGAGTGAAGCAGTGAGAGTAAAGGGAAGAGGGTTTAACTGTAGACAACAACACTATTGGACAGTGAGAAATTTGTTGTGGAAAATTTACCTGGTTCATCTGAGAGCGTTAAGTTGCCAAAAAAAAAAAAAAAAATGATTTCCTAAGAGTGTCCGAATCACTTAGATTTTCCTTAGGGCTCATATAATAGTAGAACTGAAACTGAGTGCAAGAAGACAAGGGAACACATATGCATTGAGGATTATGAGTATGTAGTTTTTTTTTTTTTTTGCAAGAATTATAGGAAAGTTTTTTGCTGAGCTCTGCTAGGGTAGAGATTTTCATTGCTTGCAGGTTTACGTATTTGTGAAGAAATGGCACAGCAAACCTCCTCCCCAGAACTGGGCTCTGATGACAGGGAACAGCAGGGAGACTTCAAGACTTCATTTGCTGAGGGTTTTCTTATCACACAATCTCAAGTACTTTGAGTAAAATTGAGATTTTAAAAGGATGCGAAAGAGAATTCCAAGAACCCTAGAACGATTTCAGGATGTCCATGCCCACTAAAACTCTTTTTTTTTTTTTTCTAAACAGCATACTAAAATTGTTTCTGATTTTTTGAAAGATAATTTTTTTTCTTTCTTTTTTTTTTTTTAATTGGGGGAAAACTACAAAGCATTTACAGTACAATGTTTACAGTCACAATTTGTAGTGAGCTGATTTCCCAAAATATATTACCGCTCAAGTTGATTTATCTTGTTACATTCAAAAACCTACTCTGTCAAAGTAGTCCATAGAGTACATACATAGTGCTCCAACTGTATCTACGTATAACCAACGCTTCAAAGGCAGGCCTATCAGATTAACTGCAGATTTCTCAGCTGAAACCCTACAAGCCACTAAAACTCTTGGCAGCAGTCAAAAAAGACAGATGATCACCCAGAACTGATGTCAGCATTTTGTAGACTCCATTCTATACGCCCTGATTTTTGTTGTTGTTGTTGATGTTGCCTAAAGCAGAAAAGGAGTAGCTATGGCAATTGTTGAACAAGGACTATAGCCGAAACGGAAGTGAAGGCTGATGCTCTAAGATCAGGGAAGAAAGAGAAACAACCAAGGGCAGATAGAAAGGCTTTCAAAACACAGCAGGCTGGGAATATAGAATGAAGATAAACAGGCATGCATGTGTTTCAAGCTATTGAAGTTGTTAATGTTTTTCAGCCTGCAAAATAATTGATGTGCATATAATGATGCAAATGAGTTATTAGGAAAAATATGGGGTCAAATATTCTTGTTTAAGAAGAAGATCTTAGGAAAATTTTTATTTGTGAAAAGTTTATCTTGGAAGATTTCCATCAGAAATGGTTTAAGTAGAAACTAAAGCTTTGATACTTAAAGAGGGAGTCTCTCAGCTATTTAGCAATGTGCACAAGCTTTGAAATCAGAGAGCTTTGGGATATGTGATACTAAGTTTGTTATTGTATCTCATTTTTCTCATCTGTAAAATGGGCTTGATATGCCTATACAAAATGAGGTTGTAATGGGATTGAATTAATTAAGTGATATATCCTAAATATCTGACACATAGGTAGTGGTCATATTAATGAGACAGCAAATTCCCCATAATGATAAGTAAATGATGCATTTTGAATTTCTTTTATGTGTCACTGGGTAACATTATTCAATAAGAAGCATAAAGATCCTAGCTAAGATTCTGGCCTTATCACCTGCCCTGGTCAATTTTAAAGCTATTAATTATAAGATATCCATGTCAGCAGAGTATCAATAATAGTCTTTGGGCAGTTAACCTGCTATGGTAACTTGGACTGGCCCATGCTCTTCTGAAAAATGAATTCTTACACAAAATTAAGTAAAAGAAGGAACTAACAGTTTGTCAAATATAGCTTTTTTAAAAAAATAGGTATTTCAATGAAAATACTGTAAGTCATTATGGCGGAAATGTAGAAATACCAATATGATTATTCTTTTTTATTTGGCACAATTAATTCATACAGAACTTATATTTCCTGGGCTTTCCAGTATTCAACTGTTTTTGAGCTACAAAAATGACACATACTTATGGCTCAACCTAATCATTATGAAAACAACGGTAATTTACTCATTGGCTCATTTTATTTGTAAGAATGAAACAAATTAAAGGATATATGAGTTGAATATTTTGTATTATATTTTGTCAAATAGTTTCCATATGAAAAATTATATTAAGAAATATATTAAGGGAGAAATAAAGTTGTCAGTAGCATTTGCTGTCCTTGTATAGTTGGTTTCATATCCATCAGTTGGTTTCTCCTATTCAGGAGTGATTCAAACCCGAATCCCATGCAATTCTTCAGTTTCAGAATAGGAGATGAGTTTATGCTTCCTAATCAATACTGAGTGCACTTCCAAATTGCACTGAGTAGTCACTGGGCTTTCTTTATCTGTGACTTTGTGACTTTTCTGGGCCCTGAGAATTATTTCTGACCCTGGGTAACTCAGCAGATTAATGGGTCTTTTATTGAGTGTTACAAAGTAGCTGAGCTACTGATTTAAAGATGATGAAAATTTGTCATTCCTTGAATAAGCCCTTGATTTTCTTTTCACTTTAAAGAGTTTCTTCTGGAAACATTTGGATACCTTAATGAATTTAGTAACTGTAGATTTTGGTGGAGTAATACTTGCAATTAATGAAGTAGTGTTTTACTGATATCTTTAGAGACTATTAAGCCCCAAAGTTTGTCTATGAAGATTTGCACCTTTCTACTCTAGAAAGTCATTTCACCCAAATAGAAACTCCTGCCTCCATTGGCTAATGACAGAAATTCAGAAACATTAGCTAAATTAATTGTTTCATGTGGTTGGTCTTTAGAATGTTATAAACTATAATGGAATTACTGAGTTGAGAGCGTTTAATTGGCTGTACTTCAAATATATTCTAACCAAATGGTATACTTGGCATTCATTGTGACCATTTAAAAACTACTGAAGAAAACCATTGATGGATCTTAGTGCCATCAAAATGAACCAACTAGAACAGTATAAAAATGCCTCATAGCTGCATAGTTCGTATCACCTCAGAATCTGAAAAGTCATTACGAATACTGACTCTTAAGTATGGTTCCAGTGCCCCACGTTTTTAAAGGGGAAAGTGAGAATTTGGAATACTTTCCCTGGGCTGTTAAAGCCACATAAATCATGGAGGGAGAAACAGAATGTATGCCCGTCATGTCTAGGACTCCTGTGTTAGAAAAGGAGTTGAAAATTCAGATCCCTACCCCAGGGCCACAGAGATACTCAGATGAGTGGAGATGGCATGAGGCCTCAAGAGTGAAGGCTAAAGAAGGTGGAGAACTTGAATCAAACAGCCTTGTAAAGGTGCCAGCCCCCCTTAGCTCCACTGGCTGTTGTCATATGGGAATGTGGCTCCAGTAATGCCAGACACTGTGATTTTCAAACTAATTCAGATGTGTGGAATTTCACATGAAATAATCACATATTTGTTGGTAACTAAAATTCAAGTTTTAAGTTCTGTGGGTGAAATAAAACACATTTGTTGGAGTGTCGGGAAGCAACCTCCGGATTAGATTCCAACACCCCAGTACATGGATAAGTGCTATTAAAGATGAAGGATGTTGAAATGTTATCCTTCATCGATATTTATAATTAATCAATGGAAATGTTTTTTAAAAAGAAATGAGGGTATTTCATTAATCAACAGATAGTAGGTGCCCACTAGGTTGTAGCAACATAATCATTATCATGAATATTTAAAAAGATGGATGTATTTGCTCCCTTTTTCCTGTTTATAAGCAGGTTTGTTGAAGAAAAAAAAAGGAATTCCTGATAGGGTTATAAATTGTTGGGAATAAAATATTAAGAAAGGATAGAAGTTGTGCTTACGGGGTGATTCTACAAAACTGCAGGTAGAATAGGAGGGCTTTTCAAGTTTCTTCCCAGCATTATGTTTGTTATATTAATACAAAAAAGCGGGTGGTGGTGATAGATACTGTAAAGAAGGGGGAATATGCATATGTTACTGTCCTAGATTGTCGCTCTCAAAGTGAAATATTACGTTTGACAAAGTTGAAATGAAAACTTTATATAGATGTAGGGTGGGAAAAATGGAGACATATACAGATGCCATGAAATAATTTGTAGTTCCCTGAGGGATAAGAAGAGAAATTTAGAGAATCATGGAGCACAATGCGTCATCGAACTGCTCCAGACGGCGCTCAGCATCTGCTCACTGGATAAAACAAGGGGCCAGGAATGTCTGGTGCTGGCATTGATTGCTGTGGGCCCTGTAGGAACCGAGTGCTACCTTTTGGCACTCAGGTCACTCCATATGTTAAAAGAAGACAACGCATATCCCCAAATCATTTTGCAGATAAACTATTTGCAGATTTTTAAAATCTAGGCTACCACAAAAGCAGGGAATGTTATTCTCCTTTTCCATAATTTACAGAATTACTGAAGAATTGCAATGTCCAATCATCAATCAGATGCCTACTGGAATATTCTTGTTTGCTTTTCACCGCTGCTCACTCTGGAACCCATCATATTTATTTCCACGCAATTTTCTATCACTTTTGCTTTGCATTTAATTTAAAAGGAAAAGCAACTCTAGGCTGATTCATTATTTAAATTGTGGTCTCCATACTCTTCCTTCCGAAATTGAAGCATCCATATATGTAAGGCTGCAGTTAGGCAAAAAGATGAATGAGTTACACGCTAAAATCCAGGGGTCCAGCTATCGAGTACGAATTATATGAAGTCATTGTCCTTGTTTGTATCTATCCTTTACGAGTTGTCCTTTGGTGGCTTTGAGTGAGATGCTAACTTTATATTTGACTTACAAACTTAACTTCATTCTTTAGAAAAAAGTGTAACATAAATGAGAAATTTGAAGATAAACTTTATAGACAAAAACATACTTACCTCTTCTCATAGCTTGACGCATAATATGGAAAATACTTTTCTTTCTACCTATTCTACTTATACATGAACCATCAAATCAATCCCCAAACAAAAGCAAGCATAAAAAACAGTCCACACCTTACAGAAAGTAGCTAATGCCTTTCAAGAAATTAGATGAGTTCATATTAATTAATGTAATCTAGTATCTAACCTTGGGAATTGGCTTCAGTAAATACAATGTTCTTACAGTTCTCATCAATTCAGTCACATTTTTTACAAGTATATTTTGCATATATGTGTTTATATGTTTCCATATATGCATTTACATGCACACAATTTTTTTTAATTGCGGAGAGTGATATATAAATCAGAGACCCCAGAATATAAAGCAGAGAGAAAAGAAAGGATTATCTGTGAAGACTTGGCTGCATTCTGTGCATTGTGCCCAACATAGGACTGTACCCTTTTGGATACTGGCATGTTAGAAGAATCTTATCATGGAATAAAATGGATTTTCAAAGCAAGCCTGTTTTGCGAGTTCTCCCTCCCCAGACTGTACCTTCCGGAGGGGCTTGAGCTTGGTCTCCATTATGAAGTCATACTTGCAGAGCTCACAGCAGCGTGTGTCTGAGCTCTTGATCCACTGGTGGAGGCAGGACTGATGGACGAAGCGCAGGGTCCCTGTGCAGCGACAGGGTGTGATGAGGGGGCTCTCTTCATCCCCTTCGCAGTGACAGATTCTGAGGAAGGATACAGAAGCCACTATGAGATCTCCCAGAGAAAACTTCTCACCAGTGTATTTCTACACTTGATTATACCAGGTGCTGTTAT
Organism: Lepilemur ruficaudatus; assembly: GCA_963574885.1. Classification (NCBI taxonomy): domain Eukaryota; kingdom Metazoa; phylum Chordata; class Mammalia; order Primates; family Lepilemuridae; genus Lepilemur; species Lepilemur ruficaudatus. The sequence goes on from CAUYRT010035116.1 coordinate 6,835, forward strand.
TAATAGAAATTGCGACCTAAGATTTAGAACACGTGAACATTTCACACTAACTCTGATGCTAGAATTGAATCTACAATCAATACAGCTGGAGCATCCCTAATCTGAAAATCTAAAATCCAAAAGTTTTGAGCACCAATATGACGTCACAAGTGGAAAATTCCACACAGTCAAAATGCAGGCCCACAACACATAGTTTATTCAATGTCCCCAAGGGAAAAATAAAATTACCTTCAGGCTATGTGTATAAGGTATATATGAAACATAAATATTATAAATTTTGTGTTAAGACTTGGGTCCACTCGTAACATATTTCATTATGTATCTGCAAATATTCCCAAATCCGAAACAATTCAAAATCCAAAACATTTCTGGTCCCAAGTATTTGAAATGAAATATACTCAACCTGTATGAATTTATTTTTACTTGTGTAGTCATTTCTGGACTCAAGACATGTGCTAAGTTGTTAGACACTTTCACATTGAAAATGTACTGTGATTTCATCCCTATGCTGAAGCCAGGTTTAACAGTACATCAAGCTATGTTCCCTGATTAATCTATTCATAGGTCATTGTCTGTGGGCTTTAATATATAAAAGTTATGAACTTATAATTGTTTTAAGGAATGTTGAAGTCTCATAACTTCATTGTGCTATATTTGATGATAGTTTTATAGGGCCATAGTGTATAATTTAGTAAATATGGTATCTTACCAATGTGAATAAATTTGGAAAAATTTTAAAGTATAAGCAAAGAATGAAGTTTCCACAGAAAGTCTTAAACTGAAAATATTACAAAGTTATTCTTAGCAAGATGCATACCTATTTGGTCACATTGAATGGTCTAAAATGTCAATAATCATCATTGTTTAAAAGTCATAGGAATTTCTGGTCACATAAAACTCAAGTACAAGTAAATCCTATTGTTTGAAAATGTTAATTAGTATATCTGCCAAAAAATTTAGTTCAACTAGTTTGTGAATTACTATGAATTCTAGTTTCATAGATTTTCAGTCTATGAAATCATTATATCTCATATTCAGACTTCTAAAAATAATTTACTTTCCTCTTTGGATGAGATAAGCGTTTCATAACTCTAGGTGGTGAATTTGAATCTTAGCCGTTCAATAATTCTAATGATTTAACCAGCTCTTAGAAGTTGCTAATAAATTTAATCAGAAACACTGCTTTAAATTGTTTACATTTAAAAAGTTTTTTAAAATCTACGCAATTACTTTTTAAAATCTGAGTCATAGTGACAGGCTGGAAAAATGTACGAACTGCTGTTACAGCTCTTTCTTTTTAGGTAGACACACCCTTTCTTCAGAAGCATGCTTTTTAAAGAGTGGATCTAAAAAATGTGTATGTGTATATATGTATATATGTGTGTGTGAATATATATACATATATATGTATATGTGTGTATATATACATATATGTATATGTGTGTGAATATGTGTGTATATATGTATGTGCATATATGTGTGTATATTTTTGTGTATATGTGTGTATATATGTGTGCATATTTTGTGTATATGTGTGTATATGCATGTACATGTGTATATATATGTATGTGTATATATGTGTGTATGTGTGTATATATGTGTATGTGTATATATGTGTGTGTGTATGTGTGCATGTATGTATATGTGTGTGTATGTGTGTATACGTGTGTGCATGGGTGTGTGTGTGTATATATATATCTTAGCTATCTCCCCAGGGGAAATGAAATGGCTACTCAGATTGTTAGTGCAGAAAAATACAGGAATTGAAACTCAACACTCCTCCAACCTCAAAATAAAGAAGTAGGACAGAGTATAGTAGTATTTTGCACCCATTTCTTAAGAAAAGTAAAGTAAGCAAAAGGAAATACTGACATCTAACGTCCTGGCGGGGAGTAATGGAATGAGAACAAAGGGAAGTTCAAAATGAATGTCCCCTCGCCCTGGGCTGAGTTAGAAAGTAGCCGAGTTGGATGTAGCATCACATATAAGAGGCCAACGTGGTGGGGAGAAACTAAAAATTATCTGAGCGCCTGTTCTTTAATATCAAAATCTGAAATACCTCCTCTTCAAACCCATTCCTAAGGAACTGGGCTTACTGCATTTTGTATCACGCTTGTGGCCAATGCAGTGTCGCAATGCAGGCGCTCAGCAGATCCTAGTAGCATAGAGTTGAATTCAGTCAACAAAATATGACCTCTTATAAAAGTAGCCAGGAAAGTAAATATGAACTTTTATAGCACTTAATTTAGCTGTAATATTTATTTTTAGAGCCACTGAAATCAATGAATTATAGAAAATAAGAGGTTGATATTTCTTAAGTCTCTGAACCTCCCTCCCCTGCCTACCTACCGAGATACTCCCTTCAACCAGGAATCAGCAAGCTGTAGCCCAGTTCTGTCCACTGTGTGTTTTTAACCAATAAAGTTCTTTGGAACCGGCCACGCCCACTGGTTTGTGTGCTGGTTAGAGGTGTGTTTGCAGAACAGCAGCAGAGCTGAGTAGGTGCTGCAGAGACCATCTGGCTGTAAAGACTGAAATATTTACTGTTTGGCTCTTTTCAGAAAATGTTTGCAGACCTCTGCCTTAATGTACACATGTGATTTCGAGTTAAAGACAAAGTATGATTATTATCGACAATAATGAAAACAAATTTTACAAAATAAATCACCTGACTTCTGCATTTTATAATACAGTGAAGTGAAGGTTATATGGAGAAGCACACGCTAAAAATAAAAGCCTCTCTTGGCCTGATGTTAATGCCTGCTGCTTCCATGAACAAAGTCTCTCATTTGAAAAAAAAAGAAAAATCATTTGCAGTTAATGCCATTGGATAATTCATCACCAAAAAAAAATATATTGTGTCAAATGCTCTACAACTGCTGAAAAGCTTCTGTGGCTCTAAGTTTTTTATAAACATGAAAACTAATTTATTCATTAGCAGCTTTAAACAAACACCTAACTGATTACTAAGTTCAAACTGACCTAACCAGCATACTGATTTAGTCTAGCTTCCTATGTCTTATAAAATCCTTTTAAAAATCTCTGCTAAAACTGTTACCTGAAGCACCATTAGCAATATCATTTTCTCATAAAATTAAGGTTATTTCCCATAGGGAAAATCAAAAGCTAGGTTCATTTTCATTCCTGTTTCACATGATTGATTTTTTCATGTTTTTAGCATTCTGAACTTTTTCTAAATTATTCAGTTCAAGTTGGACCCCAAGAGTGTTTTCAAGCCATGTTGAGATTGTTCTAAATGATTTTAAGAGCTAAACGTCAACTTCAGATATCTACTAGAAATAAAAAATAATGTGATAGTGCTATTAAAGAAAGAATTAAACAATTCCTAAATTGATACACTTCACACAAATCACAATTGCTGAATTATAAATGAAAACACAGTAATGAAAACATAAACATGCTTCCTTCAAAGGAATAATTGTGTAGAGAAAATGATTTTAATAATGCAATAAAATTACATTGTAAAATATTCATAATTTTGATATCTTTTTACCTGATGGGAAGTTGAGGCCTGGGAATTGAGTGATTCTATAAAATCGTTGATGATCCACTTTGGTGTCTGCCACTTAGTGACAGAAACAAGCTGAATTCATAGATTTTATTGGCATTTTAGTATTTTAACAGTCTGCTTGCATCTAATCAGCATGTGCTGAGACTTTCACTGTTTATGACTTGAATGAGCTGGTATTTCCCCATGATTTCTAGCTTTCTGTGAAAAGCAGACCATAAAATTCTGTGTAACAAATTAAGTTTTAGAATTCTTTATTTTGTATGTGTGTGGTGCTTAAAATCCCTTGCCTTAATGTTTGAGTTTTAAGAAAAGCAAGTTTTTTTTGGGGGGGGGATATCTTATATATCTTAAAATGACCTTTACCAGTCCCCATCTCCTCCCTTGCCAAGGCTTCTTGACTCTTGTAAGACTAATATATATTTTTTTCTGTATAAGTTTTTTTTTTTAAATGCACCACTTACAAAATCATCTTTGTGAGGGCTATAGTGGTTATGCAACTTTGGAATTTTTTATTCATTTATTCATTAATCATTTCATTTATTCACATTTGCTTAGTTCTTGTTCTATGCAAAAGAAATCAGACAACAGCAGTATCAGTATGTAGGGCTAATTGAGAGGGAGAGAAGAGGACCAGGAGGCAGGGACCCTGTTTGGGCAAATATTGCAATTACGGAGATAATAAGAATCTGGACCAATATGTTGACACTGGGGCGGAACAAAGAAACTCTCAGCCTGTAGGGTCTGCAGAGACCTCCAAAGACCCTGCTTTTTTCCCAAGACTAGTTGTGGTGGCAAAACACATTTATAGTAACATTCAACTCCTAAAGGCAGTCATGCCTGCCATCATCACACAGCATCTCCTGCATGGCTTCACAACTCTCTTCTCCCATATTCCACGCCATTTTTGCCCCTTCGCTTTTGAGAAGCCTATCTTTCTAATGCTAGCCCCTTGCTTCCCTACCTACCTTGTCCTCCATACTCTTCTCTAAGTAATCTTTAAGCACAGTAATTATGGCTACTGCCAAGTTTGTATTGGTTTAATTTGGGAGTTAATCCTTATTCAAAGCTAATCATCATGCTTCAAAGTTGGGTACTCATTCTTAGAACTCACTTTACTAAGCCAAAAAATTATTAGAAATATTTTGGGCAGAAGCCATATTGAAAAGTATTAAGCAGTGGGTGAGAAATTAGTGCTCAAGTAAATGAGTGAAGAGATATAATCTCTCTCTCTGTCTCTCTCTCTCAACATAGCAGTGAAAGGATGGGGGACTAGAGAACGTTTTATTTTTCATTTTACTTAATTTTATTTTGAACAGGGAAAACCTGAACTTGTCGATGAGCAGAAGTAAAGGTGTCATGGAGAGGTAGACATTTAGAAAACATAGGCAAGAGAATACCCAGTTGTTAGATGAAGGTTCTTGGGAAGCCAAGAAAGTGTGGGGAAAGAAGTCTGGCAGAGGAATATCTCTGGATAAGTGGAAGAAGACACAGAGGGACGCAGACACCTTTTCCTGAGTATGGGAGGCAGTTGAAAACTGATAGGTGGAGATGAGAAGGAGGTGGAATTAGAGGCAATTGCAGGAGCTGGAGCTGGGTGGTCTTATCATCTTCTGTGATACAGGAGACAACACGCATGCTACACAGAAGGGAGGGAGGCATTGGGTTAAGGTCTTACAGAGGCTGTAAAGAATCAGAAATAGATACTTGGAGAATGTGATAGAAAATTAACCAAGCATGAATATAAGAATTGTGGAGCAGCCCTGGGGTCCCTGGTGAGATTAGACAGCACGAATTTATAGTAAATGCTGTGACATTGCGCGGTGACTCGCAGTGTGCAGCAGTCAGAAGGCAGTCCCACGGCCGGTCGTGCGCTCTCACAGTCCTGAGATGACCAGGCCAGAAACTGGAAGGACAAAGAAAGGGAAGATTCTGGCACATCAGAGAATGCCTCATTAAAACAACGGGTCGTAGGGTCTAGACTGAACAGGGAGGCAAGTGAAACCAGCTTGTGGTTTATGTATTATGAGAAATGGGTGGGTTTGAGAGACTGGAAGTTATGTTGATTGTGAAGAACAGATGTAGAAAGTGGGAGCAAGCGGGACAAAGAATGTGTATATGTAGAATATTCATATTCCTCATGGATGAATTCATATCTATTCTGCTGTGCTTTTTTCCCCATTGTCATGGAGAAAAAAAATTTAAATATTATGTAGAATTATTTGGTGCTTGATATTCAGGAGCAAATCAAACACTGACTTACATCCTTGCCCTCTGCTTCCAGTTAACTGGAAAGGTTCTCATTTTAATTATTTGTAAAATAAGGTTAAAAATACCTCTTAGAGTGTCTTGAGGATTAAACGAGATAAAATGAGTGCAATACCTAAGATGTGGCAGGTAATCAAATCTTTTTAAATTTTATTTTATTCATTTATTTGAAGCATATACATTTGTAATTGACTTTGAATTGTTAATTTCATTACTGCTAGTCATGGGATCATGGGGTCATTACTACTATTACTACTGATTTGGTTTACCTATGACATTGCTTTCAGTTCATTGGGATTGGATAGCTTTAGCAGCTAGTTTGTTTAAAGCAAATGTCTGTAAAGCCAAGATCATAAATGCTGACTCCACACAAGTGAGTTAGCTACTGACACATTTGAACCCAAAGATCAGTCACATCACAGACATGTCCCAAAGAAAACTTGGCAAGGGCACATATTTGGGTTTGTGTAGAATAAATTTGAGATTGAATTTAGTTTCACTGTTCTCTATGCGGGGTGGCCTCAGACAAGTTTTCATGGTTGGTTTTCTCATCTGCAAAATCTTATGTGACTATGTAGTGAATTACTTATAATTTTATGTTGCCTAGGCATCCACTTTGAATATAGGTTTGACTTTCTCATACCAGAAGCAGGGCTCAGTCACCCTGGACACAGTTTCCAGTTCTATACCACACTCTAATAGCTCAAGCCAGTGGCCAGCAATGAGGACTTAGAGGTATCTCTCCTGCTTGGAGACCGGGCTCCCTTCTTTCTGGCTGCTTCTTTTGGGCATTAGACCATCCACCAGGCGAAAGAAGTATCTCATGGAAGGCACACTGTACACGTCTACATTCAGCTCCCCTTCCTTTCCAGTGAGGACAGGGCTGCTAGCTACTCTGGTATTGGAACCCCAGTTAAGCTGGGGACTCTTAAAACAGGTTATTATGATGCTCAAATGAGATCGCTGAGAAAATATTACAAAGCATAAACACTATTCCAAAGTATGATATTATTGCCAATATGTAAGTGAACAATAAAATTCACAAAAATCACTGCTAGGTACTGTAAATGCGAAATGTTGCATGTTTTTATAAAAGTAACTCAGTTTTTCATATATGCAGTTTACAGGACTCTGTCATGTTTCACCTCAAAGGACTCTGATATAAGCAAGGGAGAGATTTCCTCCATCTTTCTTCCTGTTGAGATTACTTTTCTGCTAAGCTACGAATACCTTCCTCATAGTCAAGTCAAAGGACCTTTTCTAGCTCTTCATCTTTCCTGGTCCTTTTTGCATTGTTGACTAACCCCTCCCTCTCAAAACTTCCTCTTTTTTTTTTTTTTTTTTGACTTATTGACACTGTTCTTATATTATCACCCTTAAAATTGGAAACAGTGAAATTAGCAGGGCATATAAAATGATTGTAGGCATTGGGATAGTGACTACTTACAGAGAACAGACCAAAAATATTAGGATTCTGGTGCTTGGGAAGGTGAGAGAGGATAGGGAAGAATATAGAATTCAATATATCTAAATTCATGGTTAAGAACTCTTCTGCCATATTTCAAAATGGTAGGTCAAAGGGGCCACCTTTTAAAATATGCATGTAATAATTTTAGGACAAACTAAAAGAAAGCAATAGTAATGCCCACACTTAACATCTCAGAGGAGAAAAAAGCAGCTGTCTTCAGATGTGGGAAAGTATATTATGCAGAAGAGCAACTGGTTTTATTTTTCCCACCACTAGATCTGATGAGTAGAAGCTGAAGGAAACACATTTCCATGAAATATAAAGAAAAAAACAAGCAGAGCTTTCCAAAGGTGGAATGAGCTGCCCAAGGGGAGTGTGACTTTCCCGTCATTAAAAGTGCTCAAGCAGAGGTGGACAGGCATAGTGTAAAAGGACCCAAGCAAAAATAAACTATATGACCTCAAATTTCTTTTCCAATGCTGTGATTCCATTTTTTCCCTTTCCTACAGAATTTCTCCCCACCTCCCCCTTCTAATTTTCTTGTCAGCATCTCCCATCTGCTTATCTTATGAGTTAGTACTAGACGCTTTGGTTTTCCTCTCTGCACTCACTGCCCACAAGTACCGCTCCTCGACTACTGACGTTAAAACACTCATCCCCAAGACCTTAGCCTCTCCAATGGCAGAAACTTTCAGCCACTCTCTAACGCCAATACTGCGGTATCCCCAAGGGAACACATACTGCTTCTACATCTTGCCATCTTCAGGAGAGCTTTTATTCTCAGAGATCCATTCCTTAAGTATTCCATTCTCTCAGGGTAAATAGTTTGCTTCTATCTTTGAACCTGTCATGTACTTCAGATTCTACATTCAAATTGCCATCAATATACCAGTATTTTTTCCCCTCTTTTCCCTCTTTTTTCATATCTTTTTTCTTTTCATTTCCATATTCATCTCTCTAGTAGTTTTGAGTTGTCAACAGATACATGAATTGTCTTTAAGACTTTTTTCTTTCCATTAAGAAATCATTTTTAAGACATACAGTTACTCAGATCCTCTTAATATACTGCCACTCTTTAAGAATCCTATCACCAATCAAATAAAAATCCCAACTGCTTTACCTGGTGTTCATGTGACCTTCTGTAATTTGAGTTTACTTTACCTATTCTGCCATCTTTTCCACTAAATTCTTGACATGAAAGCATAGTATTCTGGTGCAGAGTTTAACAGCTAATAAGCTGTGGTTTTTGCCATAGTTAAATTACTGCTGTGCCAAGATCTTGATTCCTCTCAGCCTAGAAGACAGTTTAGAGGTCATAGGTGTGTTGTCCACTCACCCCAGTTGACTCAGAAATGTTATATTCTGCACATGACATGATGGGAAAAATGTTAGGAAACGCTGGTGTGGTTATTAAAAGTACAATCAACATTAGATTTGTGCTTTTGCCTATCAATGGGTGTTAAATTACTTCATCTCTGTGTTTCAAGTTCTTCATCAGTAAAATGGGAGACTAGCAGTGTCTACTTAACAGACTGTGAATAAGGATTAAATTAAATGATCAATAAAGGTTAAATAATAGTTTTTCAATTAATGGTCAGATGGCTATTTCCTGAGTCTATTGCATTCATTATATTAAAGTCTGTCTCTGGGAATTTCTTCTAATATGATCTCATAGCCTGGATATTCTCCCTGTCTTGAAAACACCTCACCTAAGTTAAGACTCATCTAAATTTAAAACTCACACACTTTAATGAAACAGTTTTTCTTTCCCTACAATGCTCTCTCCATTTCTTGAGCTGTCTTTGCTCTTAAAGCCTATACCATGCAGATCTGGTCTTGGCTATTTATTAACAGTTTCATTTACACAAGTTCTTGTATCAAGAGCTGAATAAATTTATGTTTAATAATTTTCGGGGTGGCCGGATCTTTTTGTGTAGGTATATGAATATCAAGAGTAATTTAAGTAATGAAAGTGTGAAAAAGTCAGGGTAAAGATGGTTAAGCACTGGCCCATACATGGAAACACTATACCTTAAGCTTTTATTTAAACATATACAGAGTATAGACCAATAGATCTCACTTACTGAGATGATTTAGCAATTCTCAGAAGTTCTACCAACTACAGGTGTTTTGTTTATGTTTCGGGAAAATTCACTGATAGTGAAAGTGAGAAATGTGTAATCCTTTTATATAACATGCACTCTTTAATTTGCATTTGAGGAACTAAACTGAGGTGTGCCAATTTTATAACCTGAGCAGCAGAGGAAGTCAAGCAAACTTATCTGCTGTAGAAAGGAGAAGTAACTCTTAATAAACAAAGAAGATGGGCAGTATTTAATGTTGGTCTTATTAACAACTGTTTCCAGCTACTCTTATTGCCATGGAGCCCATACACAGTTTTGGAATTAAGATGAAAAAACCCCATAAGCCAGATTTCTAAGATTTCCTTAACAGAGATAAAGATAAGTATTCTAAACTATCATCTAGCCTGAGAGTTAAAATATCCTGAAAAATCTAATTAAACTCCAATTATGGCATAGAAATACAAATATTTTATAAATAGCTAATATAATTTTTATAATCATAAAACTGGTGATTCTGAATCTAAAATCGTTCAACACCTGCAGATGACTAGCAGTTATTCATACCTATGTGATTTTATAAAAAGTGTTTCATTTTCTCAAAAGAGTATGTTCAACTCAGAAAAGCTGCTACATAGCATGCCTTCCTGAGCTTAATTTCATGCCCTAATTTGTCATCACTGACTTGGTCAAAATGTCAGACCATCTGCACAGAGCTGTAGGGAGTGATCAACAACAAAGACAATGACATAGCAACGTCCCTGCCTCCTAACTCTATTTCTGGAGCTGATCCAAAATCCTCAACTAATCAGCCGCATTTTTTTCCCATCAGATGCCACACTGATGGAAAACAGTGGAGAGGAAGATAATGATCACCTTGCTGTGCCAATAATGGAAGCAGAGGAGGCCAAGACTTATTAGAACTCTTAGGCATTGAATTCTGCGATGGATTGGGAAGATGCCAATTGGAATTGCTCCTCTTGGGTCTTTCCTCACATCTGGAGATGGTTCCACATCATTGATGCTAGGAGTTTAAATTCTGCTGGGGACAGAGGACTCTTATTGAGACTCCTCTACTCTCATCTAGCCTAGTGGTTCAGTCTCAGAGTGGGCTGGGCCCTTTTCCTGAGAAGTCTCCATGAGTTCGTGGAGCACACTGGATCCCCCTGTGGCCACCCCACTTACCATGTGTCATGTGTAGCCACAGGAGTCCCAGTCCCAAGTGTGCTTAGTGATAGTATAGTCTTTCTCATTAATCTTAGGATCGGCTCTAACTGGCCAAATCCTCCTCCCAATCAAGAGAGATCCAAAGCTGCATTGTGCTTTCCAGGATAATCCTTTTCTGTTAACCATCACTGTGTTGCCCTATCCATACTTTCTTGGTGCCCTGGGAGCACAGTCTACTTCTGAGCAAGGAAAATGGTTTTCCCCTGTGGCATTTACTTTTCCAGATCCTATCTTATAATTTTGGTGACACATAGATGAGTAAATGGATAATAAATATTGAATGAATATCCCAATATAATGATTTTCTCTACATTTTTCACACATTTCGTAAACATTCATTTTATATCAGCTTTGAGATCTTTTGGGGTATGTCTGCAAAATTGACAAAATTAAATGAAATATTTTTAAACAGCCACTTTAAAGTTATTAGGCTAAATTTTTATTACCTGCATGCATTGAGATGAAAAGGAAAAACAAAAGTGCAGATAATATAAACTCATTTTGCTTTACTGGGTAGATATAACCAAAGAAATATATAAGGTCAGACATAGAATAGGCCTTTTGTACATACATAATAACAGAGCTATCAGAAAAATTATCCAGTTATAACTTTTTAATCTTTTTTTTCTGAGTGTGGCAGAAATTCTTAATTCAGACTGGTTTTGTGATAGCTTTTTGTGACTGCAAAGTGTTTTGAATCTTTATAAGGTCATCCTTAACCGTGGCTTCCTTTCAATTTTGTCCATTCATTAATCTTATCTGGCTGAGCAGTACATCAAAGAAAGCCTCAAGTTGCTATGGATAATTGACAAAACAGGTACTTTATTTACAGGTAACCAAAAATGCATTGAGTTAGAAATGCACCTCTGCATATGAATTCTTCTACACAGGCAAGTAAGTGTCTTAGCAAAATATTGATGTTTTGTAGCCATTCCAGCCACTTTGAGTAAAGAATGGTCAGTCTTGCTTCATTTATTCGCTCACTCATTCATTCATTTATTTAGTCATTCTCTCAATTTGTTGCATATTTAGCATATGTAAGGTTTTATTAGGTGGTACGACAAATACAAAGATGAATAAATCCTAGTTTTTGCTCTTCAGGGAATTTATGCTATGACAGTTTATATTGGACAATTGCACAATGGGTCAGAATCCAAGTTAAAATGTGATGTGTGCCATATCAAGTGCTGTTGTATGCAAGGGAGGGAAAGAGCATACACAGGTTGGGGAGGGAGTGATTAAGACCTAATGGAAGATGTGGTATACGAACTGAAATTGAAGTAGAATATTGGCAGATGGAGAAGTATGTTGGTAAAATACTCCAGGCATAGAAGATCTTTTCAGTCAAGGCTTAGAAATACTTATTTATCTACTTTATAAAGACTTTATAAGTCTTTGTTAGAGACTAATACACAAATATACACATTAGCCTAGGCCTACACAGGGTCAGGACCAAGATGTCACTAGGCAACTGAAATTTTTCAGTTCCATTATAATCTCATGGGGCCACTGTCATACATGCAGTGTGTCCTTGACTGAAATGTCATTATGAAACACATGACTATATATACATGTATGTATATATATTGATGTTTATATATACACACATACAATATGCATTTACACACATGCATACATAAAAGGATGTAATTTTTTTTTTTTTTGAGACAGAGTCTAGGACTACAGGCGTGAGCCACCGCGCCCGGCCAGGATGTAATTTTTTTAAAAAGGAACCAAAAAATAAGCAAATACAAATATGTCATTTCCTTTATTTTGTCTGAGTTTTTCTGTCCCTCTTGCACAGACTTGTGTTAAGCTCCTTTTCCTTATACTTAAAGGCACTCCAGTTACCCCCATTGCAGCAAGAACACACTCTATGAAAACTAATTATTTTATTATCTTTATTCTCTACTTCAGTAGTTCTCAAATTTATCATACATCAGATGCACATAAAAGGCTGGTTAGAGCCTAGATGGCTGAATCCTAGTCCCAGAGTTTTTAATTCAATAAATCTGGGCTGCAGCCTAACAATGTGCATATTTAACAAATTCCTAGGTGATTTTGATCCTACTGGTACAGGGAATTTACTTTGAGAACCATGAATTTAAGGCTTTTTTCCCCCATAGTATCAATTGAAGATGAATTGCAATTCTCTATACCAATTAGATGAGAAATTTGAGGTTTATTCTAAAACGAAGCTTCTAAGAGCGATTATATTTTCTATTTCCATCAATAAATCTGTCTAGTTTGAGAATCACTGTCCTAAACTTTAGATGGCTTCAGGAGCTGAGAGCAAATAAATTGCACCAGTTGCTCACCCCCGGCTTCATTCTAGTGTGTTCAGCTTATAGAAGTGTTGCCAAGTGGACCTCCTGCCCAGAATATGGATTTTACAATATATGTATCTTTTGGGCATCAATTTGTTCACCTGGGATTGGACTAAAAATCAGTGGTTCTCAGCCCTGGTTTCTCATTAAAATCATGTGGGGTGCTTTTAAAAATGTACCCATGCTGAAACCTCACTTCCAAAGTGATCTGGATGGGGTCCTGGCAGCATTTTTGTCCTTCTAACTTTCCAGGTGAGTCTAACATGCAGCCCAGACTCAGAACCACTGGGTGAGATGATCTCTCAGGGCCTTTCTAGCTCTAACCGGTAGAATTTTGAGGCTTTGGAATGCTGATTAGAGCCAGGATTCCTCTGATGCTTGGGGCATTTTGACAGTACATATGGCTTCTATTTCATTCTGGTTATTTTTTTTCTTTCCTTGTTTCTCCTTTATTTTTTCCACTATCACCATCCTAGAGGATGGCAAAACATTTTAATTTGGTTACACCCTCAGAGTCTTCATATAACTTAGATCAAAGAGTTGCAAAAACAAAGGCATCAGAATTTGTTAAGGTGAGACTCGGGAGGACCAGAGAACAAGGTAATATAAATTAGGCAGAACATAGAGAGGTTTGGTTATCACTTGTTGGGCAGCCTGAGGAAAGGAAGAAAGTTCCCAGTATAATGTCTGCAGTGAAATTCATCTTCAAACACAGGACCTTCTGTATTTTGGCATCTTCAGTTTTGCATAAACCTGGACGTGAATGGAGGAGAACTAATACACTCCTGGGGTCTTCCTTGCATCTGACAGAGGTGGGAAGGAGAAGATTGTGCTGTGTTTAAGATCGTCAGAGTGCTCTGAACAAAGGACAACTCACTGAGGCTGTTGCAGGGGCATTTTAATTTCTGAACCAAATTAGATACTGGTATTTAAATTTACTTATGCCTGAGGATGACTGCAGAAGATTTGAAATAAAACATTACTACTCTGTAATGGTTATAAGGAAGATGAGGTGAGAACCTAAATGTGGTAATTGGAAATAGAGAAAATGTTCAAGATATTGTATAAATAAATTCTCAGATATAAATAATGATTTGCTACCAATAAACACTGTACCGAATATTCATCAGTTTATCTGCAGTATTCATTTTATATTGCATAAATATATAGGGGATCTATAAACACAATAGTTTTAAAAATGAATTTGTGTGACTAAAAGAAGAAAGAGGTGGGTTTTTTTTCTTTTTCTTTTTCTTTTTTTTTTTTTTTGAGACAGAGGAGAAATTTCATATTGCCCAACAGATACTAATTCATTAAAGAAGAACTGATTTAAGTAAGCATTATAAATCGTGTCCATGTAACAAAACACTTGTATTGTTAATATTTTGAAATTAAGAAAATTCATTAAAGGAAGCACAAGTTTAATATAACTGAAAATCTGAACACGCATTATTCTTAAATTAAGAAGTAGATAAGCTTTGTCTAATTAATACTTCTTATTCAATATTTTCCACTTTGGTATGAATGGATATTCAACAAACGTAGAAATTATCAAAAAAGTCAAATGTAGAATAATATAAATAGTCTTATAATATGTAAATACTGACTTATATGTCTGAGTGAGCATTTTACTTCTATCTGCTTTTTCCTAAAATTTTCAGAGATTGGAAAATTCCTGGTTCATATTCAAATCTACTTTAATGTAATTTTGTAAGCAGGGAAATGTCTATTTTTCTTTGTTACTTTCTCAAAGCACAACTTGTTTAACAATTGGCCTTCAGAATACATGCTATTTCCAAAAATCAGAGTGACCTGTTTAGCTAAATTAGAAGGTAATTAATCAATCCACTTGGTTTGGTCATGTAAGATAATTTACCAGTCAAGATAATCAGTATTATTGATGATACTGTCATTTCATTCCAGGAAAGATTCTCTCCCAAATTGAGAGCAATAAAAAAATTAAAAAAATAAAAATCCCTGCTAAGAACAAGGTATATCTTTAAAATATATAAAGAAAGATGTAAAATGTCATTTCTACAAATTTTCAAGGTTTTTAAAATAAGTTTTGTGTGCATGTTAGTGTCCTAATTCTTTTCTTTCTGTTCATTCAAAATACAAATTACTGAGATAAATGCTGATAGACTGTGTGAAATAATACTAATATTTATAATATTAAAATGTGGTGTTATAAACATTTTTCTTTGTTGAAAAACCCCTCACTCTGTAAAATAAAGTTAGCATTGGGTATATGTGAATTTTTACTGATGACTGCAATAAAAATTATTTATTTCAAGTAAAGAAATTAGTTCTAAAACATTGTGTCATACTAGTAATGCTTTCATTTGTAATGTATATCCCATTTCTCTCCTTTTATGATCCTATAAATGAAGAGAGGGCCATTTTACCTTTTCCAAGTCTGACCACTCCACGTAGAGAGAAACAAGACCTTCTCTCTATTTTTGACTCTATGTTGAGTAACAACATAGAGTAAGTAACTCACATCTGTTGGTATTACCAACAATAGTCATACCCGTATTTCCTACCAATTTAGCTATAAAGAAATGATAAATGCCTGAGGTGCTGGGTACCCCAATTACCCTGATTTGACTAATTTACATTGTATGCCTGTATCAAAATATCACATGTACCCTGTAAGATATACAACTATTATGTGCCCATAATAATCATCAATACATGAGTGGATTAGTAAAATATGGTATATGTATAGCATGGAGTACTACCCAGCCACAAAAAGCAATGGTGATCTAGCACCTCTTGTATTATCCTGGATGGAGCTGGAGCCCATTCTACTACGTGAAGTATCACAAGAATGGAAAACAAGTACCACATGTACTCACCATCAAATCGATATTAATTGATCAACACTTATGTGCACATATAGTAGTAACATTCATTGGGTGTTGGGCAGGTGGGAGGGGGGTGGAGGGGATGGGTATATTCACACATAATGGGTGCAGTGCACACTGTCTGGGGGATGGACACACTTGTAGCTCTGACTCAGGTGGGGCAAAGGCAGTATATGAAACCTAAACATTTTTACCCCTGTAATATTCTGAAATAATAACAATAATGATAATTTAAAAGAAAAAGGAAATGAACAGGAGAAAGGTTGTTAATAGTTTCAATAAGACTCAGCAAAACAAAAACAAAAACATAAGGAAGAGAATAAAATTGTGAATTTTCTTAAGAAAATCAATGCTTTCCATTAGGTCACAGAGGGTAAACTTTTTCACATGAATATCAAGACTGAGTAGCTTATCTTTTACTTATAGAATGGACTTTAACAATAGAATGTTAGTTTTATTTTTGTACAAACAAAGTAATAAGGAGAAGTAACACAATAAGTAATGAAAACTGAAAAAAAAATCTATTAATGAATGTAAATCTAGGACCAACAGATCAAAAATATAAGGAGTTAGATTGATTAAATATTAGCCTGTGGACACTTTCTCTTTGTTATTAGAAACGTCCAAACTCCTCACTATAGTTGGTAAGGAACTCCATGACTGGCTCTCCAGTAGGCTACACTGAAATCCTTTTATACCACATGTCACTCATCTCACGGTGTTCATACAGGCCATATCCTTTTCCTGAGACAAGTTATCCCTTCCCTTTGCTTGGCTTATTTCTACTTCTTTTAAAAATTTCTCCCTAATTATTATTTCCTCAGGGAAACTAACTTTGTTCCACTAAAGGTAATGTGTTTCTTTAGCTTCATTCATGAATTTTTTTTTTTTACATTTGTCTAATTATTTTTCTTATCAACTGGAGTGTAAGTTCATAGGGGATGGGACCATTACTGTATATTTCTAGCTTCTAGGACATTGCCTTGAAATAGAACAAATTCTCAATAAATAATTGCTTGATATATAAATGGAAGAATAAATGAATACACAGATATGATGATGAGGGTCAAAACGTCCATTTTAAGCAAAATTCTCTTAGGATCTGAGGCCTATTATCCAAAAGTTATCTAAATCAGTCTTACAAATGCTAGTGCTTTGTCAAAAAGCATGATCTTTTGGTTCTTGAAAAAGTCTTCTGCAATAAACATTTTGAGCTTTAAGAAATTTTCTCTATCCTTGTTTCCACTCAATTTAAAGTTATTGCAATTTGTAAGAATGAAATGAGTTAAGATATATATGTTTTTTTACCATTGTCTCATTCAATTTCTCCTCAAAAATCTTTCTTAATGAAAAATGAGAACATATATAACATATATAGACGTTATAGCATAATAGTATACAGTTTATCCTCAAACTCACCATCCGACCCAAGCTAGAACTAGAACGTTACCAGGAGTTACCACTTACCTCTTGGCTCTTTCTCTTTTAAAGAAACCATTGATAGAATTCAATTTTCTTATTTGTTTTACCCTGTGCTACCCAATTCCCAGAATTGTCCCTATGGTTTTCTTCTGTTAGCATTCACTGATTGTGAAGCCATTGCAAAAATTCTGTTTGAGCAATGCCTGCATTGTTCTGTATATCATAGAGGGTGCAAAACAGGTGTAAGACATGACTTCTATCTTTAAGGAGCTTATTCTAAAGGGAAAAGAAAATGAACACACATGAAACTAGAGAATAATTGAATACTAGATATGTGATATTTACTATAAGGGTTATGGGAATTCCAAGGAAAAAAGATCACTGTGGGCCAGAATACCTTGGCCAAGCTTCATAGTGGAGAATAAAAATGAGTTGAACATTGAAGCATGCCTAAATACGAGAGTTTAGAGAGGAGGAGAAAAACATTTAGGAAGTGGAAAAACTGCATTTTCTGGTGGTGTACTTGAGTATCACTTTTCTTTTTTCCTGTCCTTGTCATAATTCTTTTTTAATTTTTTCTTGTTGATGCTGTTCTTTTTGCTATTGAAATGTCCTGTCTCCAATTCATGAGAATTTGAAGGGGTTGCTGATAGCTGCATTTTAAATCCAGCCTTCTTACCCAAGGATTTGGTCCAAGCATAGTGCTCTATGTCCCTGGTGACAGTGATTGACCCATGACCTAGGACAGGCTTATTACATTCCTTCCCTGGGATTTCATGTATAAGCGCTTGAAGAGAACATTTCTCTTTTTGTTAGGCCACTGCTGATAAAATGTAAGCCTGAAGCTTCTTCTGCCACACTAGCTGTTCCCTCTTCTATGTAAAGGAAAATCTGCTGTTGGAGACAATGACAACACCCAGAGATGGAGACAGTGAGAGAACCACATTGTTTGAGTTTCTGGAGTCCCTGAAACCATATGTATAAATGATTTTACTATTTCCGTGGTTGATATATCTCTTTCATGCTTAAGCTCATCTGAATTGGTTTTTGTCAATTTTAACCTGGTGGGAAAGTCCTGAACAAAACAGGTTCAGGAAGGGTGGGAGTCAGGAGAGATGGAAAGTGTAGAAAAGGACTAGAATGGAATAATAGGAATGAGAAAGAAGGCACAGTTCAGAAACAAATACCTGGAGGAAGAAACGACAATGCTCTGTTGGAGACTGGACACATCCAATGTGGCAGGAACAAGAGTCAAAACTGAAAATTCAGGAAATATGTGGACTCATGATAGAAACGGAGGTAGTTGGGATGAGGAAGTGGGTTTGAGTGGCAGCCACAGTCAAACTGTGACATCTGAGTTCCTGGCAGAGGTGGGACTTTGTCAGCCCATAGTTTTAGTGACATGAGCCCTTGTACTGGTATGACAGTGTGAAGTACAGGAAGGTAACCTAGTTATGCTTTGTGTCAGCATTCAAGAGAATATAATAGAAAATTATGGACATCCTTAAGTTGGCTTCTCAAACTTATTCTTTCAATTCTTTTTTCTCCTTTTCCTTCCCAGCTAAAGCATGAGGAGAACTGGTAGCACAGAACAGTGGTTCTCAAAGTATGGTCCCTGCATCAGAAGCATCAGTATCACCTGGGAACATTTTAGAAATACAAATTCATGGGCCCAGCCCCAGAGTAAGGGAATCGGAAACTGTAGGAGTAGGTACCACAATCTGTATTTTAACAAGTCCTCTAGTTCATACTGGTGTCCATTAAAGGTTTAGAACTATGGAGTATTTACATGTCGTTTCTAGAGCAGGTGAGGCAATCCAACACCTAGTGCTGTGATTTCACATAGAACAAATTATTCCCTTAGAAAAGTACATTTTCCCTAAAGCTATTCATTCAAAAACTATGTGCTGAGCATGTGCTATCTGCCAGGCATTGTTCTAGGTACTTTGGATACAGCAGTGAACAAGTGTGACAGTTAATCACAATAATATATAATATTTTAGCAATTAAAAATCATGCTATGGAAGTGACTGCCAGAGGGTGTGAGTGTTGGTTAGGAGGTCAGGAAGCTGTTCTTAAAGAAATGACATTTAAATCGGGAAAGAATGACTAGGAATTAATCTGGCGAAGGACTGAGAGGTAATGTGAAGCCATTGTAGGCCCTGAGAGGGAAAGGCCTGGACACTTCAGGAAATTGGAAAGAGACCAGCAGGGGTTGGTCATGGTTAATGGTGGGAGTTGAAGGTGGAGAGGCAGATCTGATAGTGAAATCGTGCATGCACTTGTAAGTGTTAAAGATTTTGAATTTTCCACTGATGGCAACCTAGAGGCCATTGAGAAATTTTAGTCATGGGCTAACATAATCTGATTCATGCTTTTTTTAAAAATGTAATTCTTCTATAAAAAAGTCAAAGACTTTCCCACTGTACATAACTGTGAGTGTAATCGTATGATGATTTAAGTTTCCTCTAACTTAACTCTAACTAATTGGCTAATAGAGACACTTTGTGGGAAAAAGGCTGCAATGAGGGTGGGAAAGAGGGTAGAGTGTCCATGTGGGCACTGAATGTCAGGAACAGAAAAGGAGGAAGGGCTCGGGAGCCTCTTCCGCTTTGTGGTTGTGGCTGAGACTGGCTCTGCCTGTGCATGTTTGAAGCAGCTGAGTGCAAGTTCATAAGAATTGCTGCTTTTCTCAGGGCTCATCTTCCTCCCTACACAGAGGACCCTGGTGCTCAGGCTGTCTCCATTTGGGGCTTTTCTCCTACATATATATGATCTCTCATAGAGATTTAATTCATTTTCTGGGCGTCACTGTCACCTCCTTGAGAATGATTCTCAAATCTCTATGTCCTCCCTGGCCTTGAGAGGATTTTCCATGCTTAATCTGTTAGTTCTGTGCTTTTGCCCTGTGCTAATCCATTGTGTTAACAAGAATTGCACATGTGCCATTGTTTAGTGTCAGGCTGTGTATAGTTCACTAATGATTGAAAGATTATACACACCCAGCTCTGACTGCTCTCCTGCATTTCAGTAGCATGCCTCATACTGTCCGCTGGAGAGTGACCCTGCAATGTCATTGTAACCACAAATAGCCTGCCTGTAATTGAACTCATTATGTCTTTCCCAAATCAACTTGCCTCTGATCTCTCCTGACTTTGTTCATTAACGCCCACGTTTCCTGTCGTCCCTGGCTCCAAGATTTGGGGTCATCCTTCATCACTTCGTTTTATGCTCTCACTAGATCCAAGCACTAAGATTGTCCCTGTTCACCTGGTGGAGTGCCAGTTTGCCATTTGTTCTTCCCTTTCATTGCCCAATATCTTCTTAGTATCCTAGTTAACTCACAGTAGGATACTTCCACCCACAACGCCTCCTAAATCTAGGTTCCTTTCTCAGTATACCCTCAGAGCCACTGGTGACTACCCTGTACATGTAACTCTTCATTGAGTCTATTTCATTTAGCAGAGGCTTTTCTGTATTATATTTTGAAGTATAATCTTTTTTTTTCCTGAAAGGAATATAATGTAGAAGGCTGGTATGTAAGAGAGAGAATCATGAAGATTCTCTGCTTAAACATGGGCCACGGGACCACAATCCCCTTGACCTGCCTCAGCTTTCATGGCAGACTCCTATGAGCTCAAGAGGTCCACTGAGGCAGTTTGAAAACATGAATTTACAGAATAAACAACTGGAATGGCATGTATGTTTTCTTCAAAATGTATTTTCTTAAAAAAATATTTGCTTGGGGGATGGTCAGGCTCGAGGCTCTGACTCGAGAGAGGAGGAGGGGCAAGGGCAATGTACGTAACCTTAACATTTGTACCCCCATAATATGCTGAAATTAAAAAGTAAAAAAAATATTTGTTATTAATTTATGCAAACCTTCCAACTCATGTAAAATTCTTAAATGCACAGTGTCCTCATCCCTGCCTGGGATAACAATATTTCCCCTGCCTTGAGTGTCTGGAATGCCATCCATGCATCTCTGATAATCTAAACTCTACTTTTCTCAGCCCAGTCCCACCTCTCCTAAAGAGGTTTCTGGATCATCCCCTATCTCAGCAATTTTTCTTTCTTCAAAGCTCTCAGTATTCCTTTCCTTACATCCACCCTGTATTATCTTAGACTTTTGTCATTTCAGGTGTATATTCAATCTCTCCCACTTAGATAATAGGCCACTGAACGGAAGAATCCAGTGTTTCGCTGCCTTTTGTCCTCGGCGTCTAATATAGCATGCTGCTCCTAGCCTTTGCTTAGTTGGTATGTTTAGATGATAACCCACAGCAGGAAGTAATACCTATAGGCCCATCGATCTCACTTTCATTAATAGAAGTCTAAGTTAAATCTCCTGTCTTTGAAAATGTTTCTCCAGAGTAGTGCTTTTAAGAGAACCAGTCACTCTGACTTTAATTACCAGCATTACTTTTTTTTCCAATTGCCATTAAGCCTACAGCTAGCTTCTTCGCCTGCCTTTCATTAAATTGTGTTGGAAGTTAGATTTGGGGAAGGACAACAGATGGTTTCAAGTGCAGAGTTCTTAGTCCAGACCAGAAGTAGCGTTTTAGCCCATCCCCCAACTCTTCAGCAAAGAGACACATAAATCACATTCTAAAGATTATAAGAAGCTTACATTAAGATACAAATCAAACAGCGTCACTTCCCTTTTAAATACCCCTTAGATCCTTAGCATGTTTTGCATGGCCCTGTATAGCCCTCTCCACCTCTTCATCCTGTGGCTATCGCCCACCCTCCACTCACCACAACCCGGCTGCACGAGCAAGCTTTCAGTTCCTGGACTGCCACACTTCTTCCCTCCTCATGCTTCTTGCTAGTAGCAGCCTCTGCCTGGATGGTCTTCCCTGCTTCTTTCCTGATCAATTCTTGTCATCCTTTGAGCCTCAGTCTGCTTCTTACTTCCTTATTAGGGTTCTTCTCTGATCTCCCATGTTATTTGCTTTCATATTCCTTGTCATGATTTCAACCATATATTGTGAATTAATTTGTTTTGTGTCTGTGTTACCCATTAGACTATAAGCTCTAAGATGTCAGAGACTATACAAATCCTATGCACTACAATATTTTCACTGCCTAGAATAAAGCCCAATGCATAATAGATGCTTGAGTGCATAAATTAATGAGCATTTTATGAATGACTATCCTAAAAGACTTTCAGAGAAACAAATAATTCTAACATTATTAACATGCAGAGATTAATTCTCCTTCTTGCTCCTGCTCTCAGTGGACATGGGTAGCCTTCTCTGGGTCATGAAATTCACATGAAACATGCATACATGTTTTATAAAGTAACTTCCACTTTTATAAAAACAAACCCAAACCACCAAGCATTGAGCAATGAAAATCTTCACTTGCTCCCAAACAGCTTAAGTTATTGGGTATAATATGAAAATTTAAAAGTATTTGTTTAATTTAAAATTGTCTCATTTATGCATATTAGCATGGGTTTTCCTGTAATTCTTTTTTAACATTAAGTGTTTTGAAAATGTATGCTGTTGGGTAAAAAGTGCAAGAAAGTTCTCATAGCTATGAAATATCCACATGTTGAAAGGTTTTAATATATGATTATCAGTAAATTTAATGTGATCCCTTTCCTTTAAGATGCCAACAGCCCCACCAATATGTCCATGGCCTGTTTCTGTATCCTTTCAGTCTTGAATCACCCTGCTGACTCAAACAATTGGAGAACAAATTAAAGCCAACTTCAGAGTTTTTTTCTGATAGAAAAAATATGACCTTAAAGAACCCAAGTCTTGAATATCTTTCTGCCAGGGTGCTGGCAGTTCACCAAATTTGCATTGAAGATTTCACATGTTCTCACTTTTAATGTTTTTACTATTATTGTCTTAACTGGAATGGGTACAATACTCAACTGGTTAGTTATTCCCTTTCCCAGTGTACATCATTATTCAATTAAAAGGAAGGGAAGGAGAAATCTTGTTCTATTCTACAACAGATTTCAAACCCATGGATACTTCTGCATTATTCTTCTCATACTCACCTTTTCTCCTTTTATCACCTTATATCCAATCAGAAAAATAACAGTGTAAATAAATGATAAGTTTTAAGGGTGAGCAGCAAACACATACCTAACTTATAGCAAGAAGAAACCTAGTGGGATGACATCATCCTTTCTCTGTAGTGACTGACCTGCATGTTTCTAAATTATCAGACCCATCATCGCAGGTGGCAGGAGGCTTCTGAACAGGGTCATTCACCGGGAGCCCTGCATCTTCCATGTACTTGTTGCCTTCTTTAATTGCCAGCATTTCAGTGCTGGAATCTGTTTCTGAAAATCTCTTCTTTATTATTTCAGTTTGCCTAAGACTTTGCAAGAGCTGAGAATCTCTGTGGTGGTATCTACTTTTGCTAGTCTCTTGGTTCCTTGGCGATCTCTTCATCTCAAAGGACCCTCTAGTCCGGGAAGGGCTGCATTCTTGGTACCTTGTGCCTTTTCCTCTGCAGAGATTTAAAGAGCAACTCTCACATTCCATCGTCTCTTGTTGATTTTTACCTTTGGATCCCAATTCAACAAGCTCAATTCCATTAGGAGTAGAAGACCCATCTAAGTTTTCACATGGCTTATTATTATTTCTCCTTCTTCTTCTTGACAGTCTGAATTTAACCTGGGCTCTTCTTTTTGCCTGACGCCAGTGACTGTCATCTGTGGAAGTTGAATCTGAAGAATCTGTAGAAAGCTCCCTCCATCTGGGGCTTGAGATTTGGAGGTGAAAATCATTTCTTCTCCCTTTTCTTTGATCTTCTTCATGCTCATATCTCTCAGAGGCCCTTCTCCTCCTTCTAGGTCTCTGTTTTACTGGTTTCTTACCAGACTCCTTCCTAGCAGGGCTCAGCACCATGACAGGGGTGCAATACTCAAATGCCTCTTCTGACATGTCATGCAAGATGGCAGATCTAGACAAAGCAGCAGGCAAAGGATGGGAAATGGGAATGGAGAGGAAAGCCATGGAGAAACAGAGAGAGAGAGAGAGAATGATGAAAATGACAGCAAGGATAAATAAAGGTCAACTGAAGAAAATGAACTAAATGAAAAAAAATTAAGCCAGTATAAACTGTCCATGACAATGTAAGGCAGAAGCAAGAGCCACACATTCTTAGAATAAAAAGCAAAAACATAGAACACTGATCTAAAAAATATTGAATAAAATAATTTGCTCAGCACTTACCTGCAGATGTCCTGAGTGGATGGACAGACAGACAACCTTGATTGGCTCCTGGGTGCTGTCCCTGTTGTTGGGCTGCTTGCCTGGAGAAACAAGTTAGATAATTTGGCATCTTGGTTAAGATAATACACGGTTGATATCTTGCTTTTTTTCCACATATTTAAAAAATTACAACAAACGTGGCTGCCGGTCATGTTGCTCATAATGCAGTACACAGAATACAGGAAGTTGGAGGGTTCGTTTGCAAAAGTAAAACTTATTTGAGGAACTTGGGACAGCTGAGGTGCTGTACTATTTTGCTGTTACTTCATTTGTGAGAGAGGAAGATGATTCCACAAGTTTCTATTCTATTTACTGTAATCATTTGAGTGGAATAGCTCAATTTGCTTGGGAAACAAGGGAGTAACACTTGAAGATCCTGTGATATAAAGGACTAAAGTATCATAATGTGACAAGAATGATAATAATTTGGGAGGCCTAAATAATCAAATAGCCATTCGATTGTTAGATACTGCCTATAGCTAACATCAAGGCACTATGAGATGATATATTTGAAAACACTGTGTAATATTTAAAGGCCTGCAGTTATTAGTATTATTATTTCATTGCTGAGACTGATAAAACCTATCTATTGCTACACTTTTGACCCTTTATATCTTTTAACCCTGTGACCATATTGAGCCCGAGAATAAGAAAGCCTGAAATAATTCAGATGATTAGCACAAAGTCAAATATATTTCAGTAAATTCCTGCCTTTGAAACCCATTTCCTTCAGTCTACTTGACTTTAAATTTTGTATTTAATAAAGATGATGATGATGATAATTCAAAAGCTAGAATGTAGGGACTATTTACTGTGTGCCAGGCCTTGTGCTATAGCTTTATCTACTATCTCTTTAATTTTTATGATGATCTTACAAGTGGGAAATGATAATAACTAGCAGTTTTGAGTGAATATTATATTAGTTCCTGTTCTAAGCCATTTTAATGTATTTATTTATTAATACAATATATGTATGTGGTAAATACTAGAATTATTTCCCTGTTGCAGCTGAGGGAATGGAGAGATTGGGGCTGCTTCTCACCAATAGGTGATAGAGCAGAGATTTGGGCCAGGAATCTAGCTTCACCATCTGTTCTCTTGTCCACCAGCAATACAGCTTCTCCATTGTATGGGAGGAAACCAAGGAAGTCCTGGGTCCAGATTCAGGCCTGTCTGACTGTATAGATGAAATATACAATTTTGCCATCAAGAAAATATCAGTTAAGGTAGAAAGATTACCCCAAATTTCAAAGTCATTCTAAAAATTCTCATTCTAAAAATTCCTATATTAGAGATACATACTGATGATTATGGGATTCAGAGAAGGAGAAAATAATCCTACCCAACTCAAGAAATTAGGAAAAATTCGAAGAGAAGGTATAATAGGCTGAATAATGGTCCCCCAAATATATTCACATCCTAATCTTTAGAAATTGTGAATATGTTTTCTTACATGGCAAAGGGGACTTTATAGATGTGATTAAGTTAAGGATCTTGAGATGGGGAGATTATCTTGAATTATCTTGGTAGGCCCAAGGTTATCATAAGTATCCTTATAAGAGGGAGACAGTAGAGTTAGGGTCAGAGAGAGAAGATGAAGAAAAGTAGAGGTAAGAAAGAAGGGAAGATACTACACTGGTGGCTTTGAAGGTAAAAATAGGGGTCCCTGAGGCAAGGAAGGCAGGTGGCCTGTAGAAACTGGAAAAGTCTAAAAAATGGGCTCTCCCCTTGAGCCACCAGAAGAAATGCAGCCCTGCTGACACCTTGATTTTAGCCCAGTGGGATCCATGTTTGGCGTCTGGTCTTTAGAACTATAAGATAATAAATATACATTGTTTTAAGTCAACAAATTTGTGGTAACTTGTTATAACAGTCATAGGAAACAGGAGGAGACACTTTAGCTAACATTAAAAGGTAAATAGGAGTTACAAAGGAAGAGATAAAAATATTCTGGGCAGAGTAAACAGTGCGCTGAGGGAAGGATGGTAAGCTTAACATGTTCCAGGAGACTGGTGGATATCTACACACTTCTGATTTATAATTTTTTCAGTCTGTTTTTATCAGCCTATGAATACTGTGTGTATTTTTAAATCTTTGTATATCAACTTTGATCACCAGTCCATTTTTAATAATCTCCTTTAACATATATATCAAAACTCACGTCTTGAGGTGGCAGTATAGAGGGGACTTAAAGTAGCTGGCTTGGATTGGCTCAGAGCCAAGAGGGACTCCTTACTGTGAAGAAAAGGTAAGTGGGAGATTCCCAGCAGTCCACATTCCCACCACAGATGCTTGAAATTCTGGCTAGAGGAGAGCCCCTCAGCCTTCACAGGCCCTGAGCCTAGTATATGGAGCTTCCTGGAGTCCATATGACGGCACTGTTCCAAAGAAGAAATCCACACTGAGTCCTCTCCACCTCCTAGGACCCAAACTGCTGCAACATGGCACCATTTTGAGAGCAGAACAACTTCCAGAATACATCTTGATCTGGTAGTACTTGTACTACCAATAGTACTTGTATTTCCTCATCCCTGGGGCTTCACTGACATTACCCCATATCCACCCAGAGAGCTGTAGACTCACTACACCAGCTGGACCTAGCAGTGTAGCTGCATTACTGTCACATGAGCACACAGAGCTCCTACACCCTGGAAAATAGGCTGTCCAGTTAACTAAGTAGGCTTCCCCAGGATATAAGAAACCAAAGTGTGTGATCCTCAGAACCTGAGAGTCACCTGCTTGGGGTCACCACCAATGTGGCCAACCTGCTCCCTCCAGTGGCAAGTCCCCTCTTGTCCACATGTGTGCTATCAAGGAACCCAAGAACTGGCCTGCTTGGGGCACACTGCTGCCACCAACAAAGTCTGCTGCCAGCAACAACAGAGCTCATGTGTGTGGCCCTGTGGCCTGAGGATCAGGCCACCTGGCATCATTGACCCCCAGAAAACTGCCACACAGCCTCCATAAAAAAACATGGCCTCGGTCACTGAGGAACTTTAAGACACCGATGACATTGATTGCAGCCAAGGAAATCATACAAAAAAATAAAGCCAAAGCACCCTACCCAACTGACACTATAGATCTACATCTACATCTACAGAAAAATGTTGTTCCCTACAAAAACTTTTCCCCACAAAAGCTACTCCATAAAATTGGAAGAAGT
This sequence comes from Lepilemur ruficaudatus, assembly GCA_963574885.1. Taxonomy (NCBI): domain Eukaryota; kingdom Metazoa; phylum Chordata; class Mammalia; order Primates; family Lepilemuridae; genus Lepilemur; species Lepilemur ruficaudatus. The sequence continues at coordinate 34,428 of CAUYRT010035116.1, forward strand.
CACCATTACACCAGATGAACATATCCCAATATAAGGAAACAAGAAATATGAAAAAGCAAGGAAACATGACACCTCCAAAGGAATGCAATAATTCTCCCATAACAGCCTCCAAAGAAAAGAAAATCTATTAAAAGGAATTCAAAGCAATGCTCTTAAGGAAACTCAGTGAAATACAAAAGAATACAGATAGACAATACAAAGAAATCAGGAAAACAATTCATGATCTGAATGAGAAATTCAACAGAGATAGACATCATAAAAAAAAACAAAGCAGAAATTTTAGAAATGAAAAATTCAATGAATAAAATAAAAATACAATTAAACCCTTCAACAATAGACTAGAGAAATCAGAAAAAAATTTCTGAACTTGAAGATAGATCTTTTAAAATAACTCAGTCAGACAAAATAAAATGAAAAAGGAATAAAAAAGAACAAAGAAAACCTATATGACATATGGGACACCATTAAGCAAACAAAGATTTGCATTTGCAAGTTCCAAAATGAGAAGATATGTTAAAAGGAATAGAAAATCTATTTAATGGAACATAATGAAACAGCTTAAAATATCTCAAGTCCTGGGAGAGATATAGACATCCAGATACAGAAAACTCAAAGAATCCCAAATATATTCAACTCCAAAATTTTCTCTCAAAGGCACATTAGAGTTTAACTGTCAAAAGCTAGAGATGAAGTGAGAATTCTATTAATAAAAGCAGCAAAAGAAAAGTGTCAAGTCACATATAGTGGAATCTCCTTCAGACTAACAGCATATTTTTCAGCAGAAAGCTTGTGGGCCAGGAGAGAATGGGATGATATATTCAAAATGATAAAAGAAAAAAAAATGCTAGCAAAGAATACATTAGCCAGCAAAGCTATCCTTCAGAGATAAAGGAGAAATAAAATCTGACCCAGACAACCAATAATTGAGAAAAATCATCACCACTAGACTGGCTCTACAAGAAGTGCTTAAGGCAGTCCTACACCTGGAAGCAAAAAGATAATATCTGCCATCATGACAAGACATGAAAGTATAAAACTCACTGGCAGGACAGCTACACAAATGAGAAAGAGAAAGGATTTCTGATATCATTACAGGAAACCACCAAACCACAAAGATAAACAATAAGAGAGTAAGAAAGGAACAAAGATATGCAAAAAAAAAAAAAAAAAAAAAAAAAATGTGGAAACAATTAACAAAATTAAAGAGTGAGTGTTCATCTTTTAATAAAAAACTTAAATTTAAA
>CAUYRT010035120.1:0-74037 GCA_963574885.1 Lepilemur ruficaudatus
TGGATTTGTGGCCAGAACCTTGCAGGGAGTTGCCCTCGCTGGAGCCGGGATCAGGCTGAATTCAATACCAGTCTGTGTTTTGTATCTGGACAATCAAAGCCGACCACCCCCTCCCTTACAGAGTCTGGGCCCCGCCGGTGCGAGCGGGATTCCAGCGCCTTTGGTAGGGGCCGAGCAGCCTCTGCAGCTGGAACCTCCGACCTCCGAGGCCTGAGGCTGAGGCCGACATCGGGGTGGCTGTTTCTTTGAGGTTTGTTAAGACAACTAGGTCCTTAGGTCCTCAATCTTCTCCCCATCGAGTTGCTCTTAATTCAAACCTCTCCAAACTAAAACCAGTGGAGGCCCCTCTGCCCCATGCTCTTCTAAACTAGAGCGCATTTTTTCTTCCCTCATTCCCTGCCTGCCCAGGCGGCTGCGGTCCAGGCTATCCCAAGAGCTGCTGAAGACAGATAAGGCTGGGAGTGTGCAGCCAGGGGCTTTTTTAGGAATGTCTTTTCTTCTTCCCTTTGCATCCCTACCCCCACCCCATGCTCAGGCCAGGAACTCTGATTCTGGTTATAACTGTTCACGTTTGGGGGATTTTTTGTTTTGTTTTGTTTATGTTTGAGGTGAGGAGTTCTGCATAAGTATCTCTCTTTAGGCCTAGGAGACAGATTTCCCCTATCCCTGGTGTTTAACCCTTTAACATGCACCCCCTCCATCTTTTTCCCATTGATCAGTCTCCATTGTCTGCTGATTGGAAGCTCAGGATACTAACACCTGGGAAATAGGGACCCTGGGGCTGCCAGGCAGACTTCAAAGACTTTCTTTCCTTTTTCTCTACTCCTGTTCAAATCTCCAGCTGTCTTCACTGGTGTGTTTGGGGGAGTGGGGAGGACAGAGACAGGGTATGACATAGGTAATAGAGGCTGAGTGTCCACTTCTTTTGTGTAGAGACCTTAGTCCTGGTCTTTGTCTCTAGAGCCTATTTTCAAACAGTCAATAGAATCTGGTTATCTATGCTAGCAATGACACAACGAAAAAAAGTCCCCTTTGCAGTTATCCTCAACTCTGGAAGCTCCAGAGTCATCGCTTCTTGCTGTCCTTTTCTTGCCCCTCCAAAAGGTACCACAAACGATCAAAAAGAGAATTAAAACCAGAAGTGCCATTCTTTATACATATACAACATGGACTTATGAAGTGTTTCTTTTCAAGCTGGTCCCTTCAGAAATTTTGTTGATTATTTAGGAAGAGAGTGAGGAGTGGGTCCCCCTAAAACAAATACCCCAGGAGAGGGGGAGAAAATGGAGTTGGGGAGAGAATCTTAATCCTAAAGGATGCGGAGAGAAGAATTGGAAGCTGAGAAATCCAGGGGCTTGGAGAAGGGCTCCGTGCCCACCCCACCCCCACCCCTCAGACGCCCCTGCAGACTATTTCTGCACCTCCATGAACTAAGCAGAAGCAGGAGGAGAAGGGAGAGAGGAGAGGTGGGCTGTGGGTAAGTGTGTGTCTGGGGGGGTTAGGGAGCTGTAGAGGTAGTAGGTACAGATATGAGTGTGGGAGAGAGAGAACTCTACTATTCCATTGGTGGTTGTGGGGGGGAACTTATTTTGCAGGAAAATTTCTCCTCCTGAAGGGGAAGGTCATAGTGGTCCTTTGAGCCTGAAATCGAAAGACCCCCTTCCCCCTCCCGGTCACGTGATTCATTAAATAATTAATGCCGAGGTTGCAGAATAGATATGTATTCGTCAGGAAAATCGCAGGCTCGGTCTCCCTGTTTCTGACGTGCAATTCAACTGTCCTTTGAAAAACAAGCCTGTACCCCGAGAAAAAAAAGAGAGAGGGGGAGAGAGAGAGAGAGAAAAAGAAAGGGAGGCAGCAATAAAACAGCCCCGCAGCCGGAGCCACACCGCGGGCTGGGGTATTGTAAGTAGAAGGGATTTCTCACTACCTACCGCGTCTTATATGTCCATGTAAATTTATTGTTTGTTATTAATGTTATTGTCGTAAAATGTGACAAATAGCCATCTTCATTTCCTGCCATTTCTCTTCACACGGTACTCTGTGTTTATACCCATTGAGGCATTGCATAGAGATTTTAGGAATATTCCTCCTCTCTCTCTCTCCCTCTCTCTCTCCTCCAACCTTTTTCTTGATTTATAGCAATATGGGTGTCAGCATCTCGGCCGGCATGCCAACAATTGTGTGTGTGTGTGTGTGTGTGTGTGCTCGCGCAGGCGTCTGCGTGTGTTTGTGAGCCAGTTGTGTTGTTTATGGCCATGTCTTCGATAAATCATTTCTCACGGAAAATGATGTGGAAGCTGGGCTGTTTCTGCGGCCGGGAGAGAGTCACTCTCGGAGGCACTTCCTCCCTCTCTGCTCTGCTCCCAGGAGTTGGTTATTTCAGACGATTTACAGTAATATATCAGCAGTTAATATGAAAGCTCTATAGCTGGAGGTCTTAAATTACAGCATCTGTGATTATCAATTAAGGCGAGATTTGTATAAATTTGGTAAACCAGAAATGCCTCATTGGCATATAAACCCAGTCAAAGACCACGACCTAATATAAAAATTATATTTGCAAGCTTGATAGAGCCAACATTCCTGCAGCTGCAGACAGAGCTTCATTTTTCAGCCGTTCCCCTCCAGGAGTTTGGCTTCTTCAGCTCCAGCCCCGGGTGAACAAATCCTACTCTGAAGCAGAAGGAGCCTGGGAGCAAGAGAGGTGGAAGCTGAAGAAGAAATTACTGGAGTTGAAGGCAAAGATTTTTTTGTAGTCGATGAAGACCAAATCAAAGTTCTCTGCAATTGGAAAGGGGCAGGAGAGATTCATTTATAGTATTAAAGCTTAATTTATAGGACTGATGTGTATGAGGAATCATTGAGGTGGAGAAGGAGTTACCCAAATTGGGGGAGACAATGGAGGTAGGCAAAGGGTGAAGGGCAGGCAGAGAAGCTGAAAGCCTGGGTTCCCCACCCTCCTAGCTAACAAAACAAGGAAATGAATTCACACCCCAGGAGCCTTCCTCCGACCTCCTGAAACAAAGAAAAGTTTCCTGAGCAGTGAGGGACTGTGCATTTGGGGATAAAGGGAAGAGAAGTTCTCTTAAGTTTTTCTAGAAAAGAAATGTTCTAGGAATCAGGTGGTCCCAGAAAGTTGGAGAGTATTCCAGGACATGGGGTGTGTTCCTCTACTTAAGACCCCATCCAAGGAGGGAGCAAATGGAATGCAGACTGAGAGGGGGAGAGAGCTAGTAACTTTCCCTACAGTTTCATATGGAAGAATCAGTTCCTTCCCATTAGGAAAAAGGCTACTGGTCAAGAGCAAAGCCAGAGGTGGCTTCTGGGAACATCCTGCAGTGCACCCCAAAGTTGTAATGGATGAGGGACAGAGGGACAGAGCCTTCACCAAGTCCAGTCTGGACTGCTGGCTGCTCATTCCCTGACTGGTGCCAAACCAACTGACTTTATATGCACTATTATCTGTGATATTTAACTCTGCCTGCTAGTGTAAACCTTTGAGCAGGAAAATTAGAATGACAGGCACTCAGGTGTTAATTATTCATGGCATCAGCAGCAATCAGCACATGGAGTGGCAACTTAGGCCCAAGTCCTTGCAACCTCCAGGAGCATGCTCCCACACTCTGCTCCAAGTGGACACTGAGCCCCATCCTTGTTAACAGGTGATTTGCGGTGGTGGGTGGCACTTCCCAACTTGGGAGACTGGATTGAAAAGGGTCTGGGGAGAAAGTGGAGGAGAAGGCCAAGACTTTAGGGTGGGATTGGGAAGGGACATTGCTTGGCCTGGATAAAAGGAATTGAGGAGTGTCTGGATACATGGGCAAGTTTTGACAGGGCTGGATATTGTGGGGAGGTGAGAAGGGTGGAGGGAGGCAGCCAAGAGTCCTGGGGGCATAGGGGCTCCAATACTTTCAGTCCCATTCCCCACTCCCTCAGAGTGTTGGAGGATCCCACATATACTCAGTGTGGGGGACAAGCATTTCTACTTCTCCCTCACCTGCAAAGTGGCTGGGAAGGGCACAGCGAGCATTTGGGGGTGAATTCACCCCCAAAACTGGTGCTCCAGAGTTTAGGCCAAAGTCTTGGAGTCCCTGAGAGGAGGAGAATGATCACCTCTTCCTTGGAGAGGAGGAGGGACATGAAGGAGAAGGAAGAAGGTAGACTCAGAATCATTTTTATTAGCTTCTGAATTCATCCTATTTGGAGGATGGGGAGCAAAGTTGGGGGGGGCTGAAGGATTTGCTTTTTGGGCCAGGCTACAGCTAGCAGGGAGAGCTGAGAGCCAGTCCCATAGGCCCCTTATCCCCTGTTTGCAACTCCTGCTCCCACCCCTTTTCCCTCTCCCCTCCTGCTGCTGCCTTTGCCTGTGACTGGAGGTCTGACCCCCTCCCCAGGCCTTTCCTTTTTATTCTCTCAGCCCCCTTCAGGTCTTTGTCTTCTCTGGCCCAGGCAAGGGGAGGTGGCACTGATACCCCCTCCCCCTCCCTTTCCCCAACATACACACACACAGACTCTTCTCCAGGAGACAAAGCAGGGGGACCATCCTTGCCACCATTATCTCACTAAATCCCCCTATGTGAGGCCTGATGCCCTCCACCCAGACATCTAGGCCTACACCCAAAATCAGCAAGTTTGAAAATAATTTGTTGTTATATCCATCTGTCTATCCATCCATCCATGTATATCTCTTTAGTTCATTTAGCCATGAAGCACCCTGTCTCTTACCAGTTCTATACTCCTCACCCCTCTGATTTGCTTTTGTGTTGTTCAGGGGATGGGGTAGAATGTATTTGGTGGACAGGGCTTTAGGAAGGCTGTTAATTCCATATTCTCCCCAGACTCTCTACTGGTATGCTCTTTCTCTATATAACTGTAATGTTTATCTCCATGCTTTTAAGAAGCCTGGCTGCTAACGCTTTAATGACCAGAGGAATTGGATAGAAAGATGAAGAGCGAAAGGATGAAGGAAAAGAGAGGGCCCGAGAGACAGAACAAGAAGCAGGATCCCTTTCTGGGGTGAGAAGTGAAGCCTGAGCCCAAAAAGAGGATGACAGGGAGAGCGGAGATAAAGACCAGTCAGGAGGAAAGGGAGGCTGTCTGGGAAGGAGCCCCACAACTCAGTTGGACACACAAAGTGAGAAGAACAGAAGCGGAAAGGAAACCACTCACTTTGCCCCTTTCCCTCTAGAAGAGAATCTCTCCACGACAGAGGGTGCTTCCCCCACAGAGGAAGGGGAAGGAAAGAGCAGCCTAATGAGCCAGCCCAGAAATGATTTCTGGAGACACTCCTAAGTCCTTCACAAGGCTCAATTTAAATTCGCATAAGACATGGAGAGTGGCAGTGTGAGAAGACAAAGACACTGTGAGAAAGGAACAGAGACAACAGAAATGGTTAGAAAAGGATGAGAGAGAGAGAGAGAGAGAGAGAGAGAGAGAGAGAGAGAGAGAGAGAGAAGAGAAAAACAGAAATAGAGACAGAAACACAGAGAAAGAGCCTAACCCCGTTGGGGATCAGGCACAGAAGGAAGCTCCTCCAGACTCCATGCTCTCTATATTTTTAGTAGCTTTCTTACAGGAAGCTGCCCAAAGCCAGGCCATCTCAGAAGGACCCTAGAGTAGCACGTTGGAGGGTGCTAAATCAGGTGCGAGGCAGCTGTGATAGGAACTGAAGTGCCAGGGAATGGCCAAGACGTCTTGGATACTTCAGTCTTCACCACCGCCACCATCAGTAACAACCACCGGGACCTCCCAATGCCGAATTCCATCATGGGGTAGGGCGGGGAATGAGGCCAGTCTGGAAACCTGGACCCTAGAATTCTTCCTTGGCTTTTCTTCTGTATTGTGGGTATGGTCTCTTCTTTCTCTAGGGACTGGGAGAAGTTGGTCTTCCAGCCACCTAGGAGCTTTCACCTCCAATCCACATCTCCTCCCTGAAATCCCCAGCCTTAACCAGCGGATGCTTCCCTTACTAATCTCTTCCCTCCCCCATCTTTCAGGAAAGAAAAGGAAAAAGAAAAAGGAAAGAAAGTTCCTACCAGCCTAAGCAGCTTTAGAAAACTGGAGGGAAAATGGAATATGCAAACCTCTCTCGCTTCTCCAGTCCTTCCCATTGCCCCCTCGCTATTGCTGTGCTTCCTCCGTTGCGCCCCCCACCCTCCTCTCCTGCCCAGAACGCTCTCCTTTTTCCTCCCTTCTCCGCCGGGTCGGACATATGGAACCCATTTCGCTGGTGACATTGAAGAGCCGCCGGTGTGCCCGCCTTCCGCCATGGCGCCCCCGGAGCTCCCCGCGCCGCGCGGTGCCCCTGTCAGTCGCCGCTCCTCTCGCCCGGCAACTTGGCCCACTCTCAAGGCCCGAGCTCAGCTCGGTGCCAGACAGGCCCGCGCTTCCCGCGGCCCCCCGAGGGCCCTGGCGGAGCGGGGAGCTCGGGCTTCTCCGGACGCCCCGAGTGCGGGATCCGCGCGAGCCTGGGCCCCGCGGCAGAGGAGGCCGAACAAAGCCGGGGGCGGGGGCGGGAGCGGGGGCGTGGTGGGGGCGAGCGCATCCGGGCCTCTCCCCCAACTCGGCGGGACGCTCCCGGGCTGCTGGGGGTTGAGTGACCAAGATGCGGCCGGCCGCTGTGGCGGCGGCGGCGGAGCCCCAGCCGGGGCCGAGGGTCCGAGGCCTGGCAGTAGGCTCCCGCGCACCCCCCGCGCCCCGCAGCCCGCCGCTGCCCGCGCCCTAGCGGGAGACCGCACAGGTAAGTGTGGGGTGCTGAGCCCGGGTGTTCAGGGTGGGCAGAGAGGGTGGACAGATTCCCGTCTCCAGGCCTCTCTCCTGGGACAGGCCTGGATCCCAGTGGAAGACAAAGATGAGAGCGACTTAGAGATGGAGTGGGCGGCTGAGAGGGGTAGAGAGACCTGGGGTGCAGGGTGAGTGTGGAGGAATGTGGAGCTGTTTGTGTGGGGTGTGGACAGGATCCGGTTAGCGGATGGGAAAGCTCTCCCTCAGGAAGGGTGTTGGATGCTCCGGAGGGTTTTCCAGGGGAGCTGTGAGCTGTGGGTGTTGAAGGAAGTGTGAGGGGCATCTGCGGGGGCCAGTGGGGGTGGGGACGGCTGAGTCCTGCTCCCACAGTCCAGCTGCCACCGTGGCCCAACCCTTTAGCACCTAGCGGGTTATTTGAAGCCAAAACTACAAGGGGTTGCGCTGAGGCTGCGTGTTAAGCTGAGAAGCTAGGAGAGGAGGTGATTTATGGCTTCAGAGAAGCAGTGTTTACTCCCCGCCTGCTCTGGAAACCAAAAACCAAACAGAACAGAGGCCTGAGAAGCTCCTCTCCTTGGAGTGGGAGGTGATGCCAGGCTGATGTGCTGAGATTTATTTTCCCAGATGTGGGGAGATAGTGAGAACTGTTGCTTTGCAGGCACCTGGTGGTAGGTCTGTGTGAAGCATGAGGAGTGTGCGGGTATGCACATGTGTAGGTGTGTTTGTGTATTGTGTGAGCGCATCTGCACATCCACATCCACATGGAGAGGTGCGTGCGCTCCGGTCAGGGCTTGACGGATGGGTTTGCAGGATCGCTTTGTGAACCGGCATATTGGGAGCACGGAGGGAGACTCCGCGTTCTCTGGCTCTGGTACTGTGGGATGGGGTAGCTCTGGACACACTTTGCTGCCCCTTGCCCTGTCCATGAGGTAGTGCTCCTTCTTGCCTGTTCTTCCTTTTTCCACAGCCACATGCAGCAGGGCTCACTTGGCACCCTGCCCCTCCACCCTTTCCTCATATGCCCTCTGCCCAGCCTGATCTTCACTTTGAATCTTTAACTTTGCAGTGGGAAATTGAGGAATTAGTGAGCATGGTTGGGTGGGAAGAGGAGGGGGGAGAAGGAAAAGGTCTGGTGTGGTAGGGAAGATCTCAGGAGATCCGTGGTTGGAGGGTGGACCTTGGCAAGCTTGGGTCCCACCATTACTGCTCAAATTCCCCCAAAGTCTCTGCTTAAAAGGGGGGCAAACACAGGGAGGGAGCCATGCAGGGTGATGGGGGTGGGGAGAAAAACATTTTGACTCCCAGATAGTTATTTCCACAGGCCAACTAGTGGCTTTTGCATTTCTGTCCAGACGCCCAGCTTTGCCTGGAAATTGTTTCGCATTAAATTTTCTCAGCCGCAGAATTATCTTTCCTCGCCTCCAGCTAAACTTGCATTTTTCCACCAGACACTTGGGCCCCGCACCAATGAAATCTGAGAGGAAGCGGCTGGGCCCTAAGTGGCCGTAATTTAATTGATTTTATCATAAATCATCAACTTGATGAAGAACCCGAGGTTTCAGTGAAGTAAATTGATATTAATGGGAGTTTCTTGAAATGCAAACTCGCTGCATTGTTGGGGCATCTTGAGCTGGGAAGGTGGATTACATGTTTCCCAAGAGCAGAGAGCCTGGACCTGGAGCCCAGCATAGCTTTGGGGGTAGGGAAAGAAAGCTTCTCGGGGCAGCTGCTCGCAGGCCAATTGCTGTGGGGGGCACAGTAGAGAATGGAACTTTGTTGGGAGGGAGCAGAATCAGGCTCTGTGGACCATGCTGGCCATCTGGGGAATGCCGGTCTCCAACTGTGGGGGAGGCAATTGGGGAGGCTGGTAGGTGTGTGGGCAGAGGTGGGGGTCGGGTGAGAAGGCTAGGCTGGTACAATGCGTGCATTGATGCCTGGTTAAAAATTGCCAGGTTGAAGGCTTCCTCCTTTAATTATACAAATTAATTATTTACTGCTCAGGTTGCTACATCCCAAAATAACACTTTTGATTTGGTGATGAGGGTAGAAAACAACCCCTCCCCCCACAGAAAAGCAGTAAAACCTAGTACATAAACCTCTGTGGGGCCGAGGGAGGACCAGGAATTGGGTTTGTGCTCAATGGTAGGGTAGGGGTATAAGCATTTAACTCCCAAGAGGAAATACTCTGCATTTAGTCAAGATGGTGCCTGTTATTGTCTGAAGTCAGTTTATTACTGCGTATTGTCACTTGCTTTTACATCAGCACGTGGAGAATTACTTTCAGTCCAAAAAAGGGATCTTAGAGATTATTTAGCCCAACCCCTCCCCTCCATACATATGCCTAGGCTTTACAAAATGGGACACAAGCTCAAGGAGTGTCCTACTTCATATCACACAGCCAAGCTGGACTGCCTAGAATACAAGCTTCTCAACTCCCAGGCCTGTCCCAAGTATGACTCTAGACAAATCACTTCCTCATTCTGGGCCTCAGTTTCCTTGTCTGTAAAAATGGCAGAGTTGGACTGGACACTCCCTGAGTTCTCCCCACTTCTGAAATTAGGTGCCAGCTGTGTATCTATCCTCTGTGGGACAATGCTTGGGAGCAGCTCCCTTGCATGTCCTGGAGTTCTGTGGGCAGCTGGGTATAGGTTACTGCATGCTTATTTGTAATATTCAGAGAGTTTGTATCTGCCTCCATCAGTGGATGGTTACTCAGACTAGCTCTAGGAAATCCACTGGAATCTGGGCTATTCTTCCTCCTGAAAGTGTCCTTATTCTCAGAGGAGGAAGAACCTAGCGGAGAGCAGTGGAATTAGAAGGCTAGCTAGCCCAGACTGGCATTTGGAGAGGGGCTAAGGAAGGAGGGGCTGGGTCCTGCTGAGCAAGGCCCTTTCCCTGACAGGCACTAGGTTAGGGCTGGAATCATTGAGGATGTGGCTTTTGAGATACCTCCTACCCAAGCCCAGGGACTGAATTGTGGTTTCAGAGTTTAGATTCTGTGACAATGGATACCACTTCCCCAGCCTCACCCTGGTCCCTGGGTCTTTGGGCCCTCTCTTCCTGGGAGGAGGCACACACATGGTGCCACAGCATTCTACTAGATCTCCTTGGGGCAGCCAGGACAGAAGGCCTGGATGGTGGAAGACACCCACTGTCTTCTTGCTCTAATTTTTCATCTCTTCCCCCAACTGAAGGAAGATAAAATTAGAAAGAAGTGGTGGCTTCTCAGGTCCATGGTTGTGAGAAGGGAAATTTCTTGTAGGATCAGGGATATGAGGAGGCCAGCAGGGCAGGGGAGGTTTCCAGGCTGCCTTGGGAAGTGTGGTTTGAGATATGAATTCTAGGAGAGGAGGAAAGTGGGAAGAGATGGGACACAACCTCATCTTTGGGGCTCTGGAAACCTCAGTCTCTGGCCAGGTAATCTACTCCCTAAAGTCTAGCCCCAAACACTATTTTGGGAGAGAGAAAAAAAAAAAAGGCCTGGCAGGCCCAGACTTTGGCCCTATCCCATTCTGATTTTGGAGTTTTATATTTGGAGGCAATTTGGAAGGCCTTCCACTGATTGGTCATTAATCCAGTGAGTTATTGTCTGCTAAACAGAGGTCACTGGGAGAGAGACATCTAATCTGTCAGGAGAGATCTGCGCAGCCACTGGCAGCGGACTGGGCCCCTGCTCCTCTCTTGCCTGCTGCTTCCTCCCTTCGGCAGCACTCCTACCCCTCAAGCTGTCCAAGATCCAAGATTCACAGTCTCTCTCCCTCTGCCTTCCCCACTTTGACCACCTTTGTCTCAACATTCACTGGGGGTAGAGTTTGTCAGTCCAAGACTGCTTCTAAATGAAGCAGGAGCCCTGATTCAGAATGGGAGGTATAGCCACCAAGCCTTGCTCGTGGCTCCCACTTCTCTCACCACACTGCCCTCCCCTCATTACGATGTTCAGGCTGCCTCCGTGGTCATAGTAGACTTTCCAGATCCTCCTGGCTGCCCTGTTTGTTTCTGCCTCCCCGTCTCGTGCTTAGCCAGGAAGAGGGCGGCATCCCCATGCTTGGGGTGGGGAAAGTACAGCTTGGATATTTCTTCTCCCGCCCTAGCGGACTTTTTATTCTTTGGATCCCAGTACTGCTGAGGAGGGGCTACACGGGCTTCTGCGGAGGTGCAGAGATCTGCTCCTGCCCAGTGCCCCTTTGTTCCCTCCTGCTCTGGCCTATTGGAGAGTTGGGGATTGGGGAGCCAAATGCCAAAAGCCTTCTTCATTAGCAAGTCCATTTTACAGCCCCCAGCTTTGAAATCTTTATTGATACTGAGGAGACGGGTGTGTGTGAACTTTACACCACTCTGCTGCAGCCACAAAGTTGGGCAGCGAAGCTGGAAAAGTGTGGGACCAGGACCCCAACAGGGTCAGAAAGACCCATCGCTAAACACCTCGCTCTCAAGTTCCCAGGCTCTCAGGTCCCAGCTCGCCAGTGACCAGTGCACCAGGCGAATTTTGTGTTGTCTGAGCTGTGGGTGGGATCATTGGCTGCTCCAAGGCTGAGATCAGAAATCAGTTTTAAAGGAGCAAGCCAGTTTGCCCTTATTGAGAGAATTTTCGTTTGCTTGTTGATGGATTTTTGGGGGAGAGAAACAGGCGTGCTTCCGCCACCAAGGTCCAGAAGGGTGGTGGCCAGTGATTGCTCAGGGGGTTTAAAGTGCTCCTTGTCCCCTGGTACTGGGTACTCAGTAGAGGTGGGAGGGGGAGTGACACAGAGAGTGTCCTGGCTCTGTGGAAATGGAAAAGGATGTCTATACAGAGGCACATTTCCTGTATCTTTACTTTTATTACTATTTTTGCCTTTATTACTTTATGCTAGTGTCTCTTACTTTTTCTCTCAGTTTTTTTCTTTTTCGATTTCTCTCTCCCCTTCTCTCTCACTCTCTCTCTCACACACACATATACACTTACACACACAGTGTTGCCCAAGTTTCCCTCCCTGAATCCAGGAAGAAATTCTTCTCTCTCTCCAGTCTGTCCCTGAGTCATGACTTCACTGTCGGAGATGATAAACCCTTCTCCACCCTACCTTCTTTTCCCAGACCCCAAAATCTTCCCTCAGACCCCTCTCTACCCCATCTTTGTCCCCTGGAGTTTGAAAAGCCCCTAGCCTGAAGCACCTTAAACAAAATGGGTGCCTGTTCGACCATCTGCCCTCCAGCCTCCCAGCCCCAATCTGGGGCAACTGGCCTCCCGGCCAGAACCCTCTGAGAAAGGAAGAAAAAAAGCAAGAAAGAAACCAAACTGGGATCTAATTGCCTACCAAGCATTACAAATGGGCTCTGTTGTCCAGAATTAAGAAGCCCCCACTCCATCTCCTACCGCATTTGTGGGTGCATGTCCTCTGAAATTTTCTCCAGGTTCGTTTCCTTGCTCCCCAGTCTTCCTTTTCACTCCCACCCCACTACACCCCACCGCCTTGTGTAGCCAGAGGGACCACAAAGGATTGAGGAGGCTTGGGGAGAGGAGGGGTTGTCGCTGTCTCTGGAACACTCCTCTATCCCCAGCTTAGTTCCAGGCCTGCTTTGCTTCTCCGAAGCCCCGTCTCTTCTTGCAGGCCCCACAGCGGGCTGGGTTTCCTCTGGTTCTTTTTATTCCTCAAGGCAAAGCTGCACAGTCCCACAAGCGATTGGGTTCTCATTTTCTCTCAATTTCACAATGACCTTCTCTAGCCAGTGGTAGTAACAGCTGGGAGAGCTGGAGGGTCTGAGGTATACAGTCTTGACGTTTTTATTTTGAGGAGTGAGAGAAAAAAACCCAAAGGTGCTGGTTCCCTTAAGCCTCTGGAAGCCTCGTTGGCCCAAGTCCCTGACTGACTAGGCCTAAAGTTACATGGAGTCTAACCCTGTAGGTCTCCAGTCAGGGTCGTCTAGAGATCTCAGGAGAGACTTCTTGCAGCCACATACTTAATGGCCTTAACGGGTCTCTTTGAGGGTCCTGGTTTCAGCCCCAACACTGGGTCTGGCTTGAACATTTTATTTTCTTGATACTAGTAATAAACACAGAAAAATGGCTCACAGCTTCCATCCTCACTTTTTCTCCCCACTTGCCCCGTGACCAACTCTTTAGGCAGGAGATAAGATCCTCAGGACATTGCAGCCTGAGGCTATGCATGTGGCTCCTGTTGCTGAAGGGTAGGAAGGCCACAGGTCCCCCCTGTTTCGGAGGGTCTCAGGAAGTCGGGCCGCTCCAACTCACCTGGCTTCACTTAGCTGGCCTGGAAGAAATGGGGGCCAGAGGCCAGGGACCACTCCCTTTCTCATCCCAAAGCAGAGCCTCTGAGTGGGGAGTGAGAGGGTGGGAGGGAAGCTTTGCCTGAGGCAGCCATCCTCTTCTGGAGGGGAGACAATAGCTGGAAACCATCTCTCACCTTTGTTTTCCTCAGTCTCATCACCTCTCCTGGTGCATCCAGATGGGAGGAGGCAAAAGCCAAGTATTCTAACAAGGCAATCACAGGGTATTGGCTGGCTCTGTCTACATGAAGTTAAGAGAACCAGTTTTCCAAGCTGCCTTTGTAGAAAAGAGACTTTCTGCTTTCTGTTTTATCTCCTAAGCTCCGAGTCAGCAGTTAGGCAGAGTTGCAAACAACTTCTGCTTTCGGAAGAAATGTCCTGGTGCTCTTTTTGTCTTTTCCCTCTCATCCAGTGACTTTTCCCCACCCCCATCCCAAATCTGCAGACACCTACATTCTTGGCTCCTTTCTTCCTCCTACGGGCCTCCTCCTTGCCTTTTCCTGCCCTGCTCAAATACACCCTAAGAACACTTTAGCTTTTGTGGCCTTCCTCACTTGTGCCAAGAGTCACAAATCTTGCAGAGCAGAAAGAAAGAAACAGGTTTGTTCTGAATAATAACAATAATGATAATAACAAATATCCTCCTTCTCTTCTGCCAGTGCATTTAAAATTAAGCCATTCTGCTAGTTCTTCTCATCTTCTTAGAAGCACAAATGTCCTTATCACCTCTTAGTCCCTCATGCCTAGCCGGAGGTGAGAATCTTAACAGAAACTTCTCCATAAAGTTCTTACAGCCCCTTTACTGCCAGCCAGTCTGGAGCTCAAGCTAAACACAGGGTCCTCCTTTTGTCACCCTTTTCCCAGCCCTCCTCCCCCTGCAAGATGTTCTGGGTTTTTAAAATCATCACTCACCGCTTGTTGTCTGTTCTAAAAAAAAAAAAAAAAAAGGAGGTGGTTTAAAAAAAAAAAAAGGTCTGGCCTTCGCTTGGTTAGAGATTGGGCCTGGTGATTTGCCGGAGAGAGAAGGAATGAATAGAGGAGAGGGTGTGGAAGAGAGAAGCAGCAGAGAGGCTGGAGACTCCGGAGGAGGGAGACAGCGAGAGAGGCGGAAGACCCAGCCACCAGTCCCAGAGGAGTGAAACTACTTAAAAAAAAAGTCCTAGTGTTCCAACCGCGAATGAGCTCAGAGGGGCACTCAGCACCCCCACCCCTAGGCGAGGCCTGTCTTTGACTCGGCCTTCCAATGCTACTTCTTAAATTAGCATAATGGTTCACCAGTGGGGTGTGGGGGAAGCTGTGAACTTCACTGGCCTTCCTTGCCTGTGATCTCCTCTTCCACCCCGTCCCCTCAATATCAATTTAAAAATTTACCTGTTCTTTTTTAAAAAAAACCACTCTCCACCTTCTTTCCTTTTCACTCTTGGGGGGGGGGTATTTAAAAACTCCCTCCTCCCCCATCACCACCACCACCTTCCCTCCTTATCAGGCATCTAAGCCTGCTAAAGGGGGAGAGGTGGGGATGTGTGTGAGCTTGTGTGTGAGTGAGTGAGTGCGTGTGTGTCTGTGTGGTTTTTTTTTCCCTGTGCAAAAGCAGAGGCCATTGTTACGGAGAGTAGGGCGTACCAGTCTTATAGGGCAACCACACTGTGGCGGCTTGGCCATGCTGGAGCCGGGAGCTGGATTCTCGGCGAGCTGAGCCGCCCAGCACCTTTCGGTCTTCTATTTTTTTCCCCAGCTCCCCCACCCCCTCCCTCCTGCGCACCCCCGCTCCTAAGCCGAGTGAATTGAAGCGGACGCCGCGCGGCTCCTCTGGCCGGTCTGCCCCTCGGGCTCCCCAGCCGGGGTGGCTTTGGGGGGGGGGCGACGCAGCTTTAAACAGTGGTCTTTTTTTCCTTTGCCTTCAAGGAGGGGAGATTTCTCGCCTGCCGCTCGCGCTGGGGCTCGATGTGAATATATATTATGTCTGCCTGTTCTCCCCTCGTCGGTGGCTAAGGTAAGCTGGACTGAAATAGGCTATCAGTTTGTGAATGGCGGAGAGTATGTCTCAATGATTTATGGCCCATATGACTCCAATCTCGGTTCAAGAAGAGTTCACAAGCTTTAAGCTTCCTTCCACGCAGCGACTCTCTCTCTCTCTCTCTCTCTCTCTCTCTCTCTCTCTCTCTCTCTCTCTCTCTCTCGCCCTCTCTCTCCCTCTCTCCCTCCCTCCCTCTCTCTCTCTCACTCTCTCTCTCCCCCTCTCTTCTTGTTTCTATCCTTTTCTCCTCTTTTCTTTCAGCAGCCAGATCGAGGGTTGAATTTTCCCCCGGCTGCTAAGAAGAGACTAACCTTTCTCTCTCTTCCTTTCTTGTTCTTTTATTTTTCTTCCTTCCATTAATTTAAGTCCTGGAAGGTGGTCTATCCCCTCTCCCGTGGCTTCCCCAGCTATTGTTACCCTCCTTTGCTTTCCCCGGGGTGTGCCTGGAAAGGTGGGGTTCTTAGGGGCTCACCTCCCTTCTCCAGCGAGACCCTTGGGGGAAGCCGGGAGCCACGGTCTCCCTCCCTCCCTCCCACCCGAGGAGCCATATGGAGCCTGAATTTTTCCAACATGGAGGCAAGGGAAATAGATATGTTTGGCTTGGTAGAGCTGTTCCCCACCCCCTCTTGTCCTGGATCCCAGATCTCGGATCCCCTCGGCACCTTTCCTTCTTCCCACTGTCCCGTCAGCCAGGCCTCGGCGCCCTGCAGCCCGGAGCCCTGCTGAGCAAAGTCCCGAAGCGGAGTTGCTAAGGCGCCTTTTAATTCGGTTACCTCCAGCGCCCGAACTTGCTGCTGCCCGCGGGGCTCGGCCCTCGCTGGGCCCGGTGTGCTTGGAACCTGCCGCTGATAACTGTTTTGGTGTCCTGATCGCTTTCTCTTCGCCTCTTTGGGCCAGCGTGGTAGGCTGGTAGCTCATCGCCAGCAGCCACGGCAGCAGCGGCCGCCGAGACAGCCTGGCGGCGGCATCCCGAACTACCCGGGTGCACAAACCTTCCCGGCCCTGTCTCACCGCCGGCGGAGTCTCCATTCTTTCCCCTTGAGTCTCTGGCTCCTTCGCTTCCCACACTCGCCTGGCTTCGGTCCTGCGACGGTTTGGGGTTTATTGCAGGGGGAGCGACAGGAATTTCGGCCCCAGGCGTCTAGTCAAATTATTGTTTTATTATTATTACTATCATCATCATCATCATTATTATTGCTGTAACAATCATTTAGACTAAATAAAGCTAGGGCCCAGCCAGCCAACCCCCGCCAACGTTTTTATTTCATTCTCTTCTCTATCTATTAATAACAAACTCAACTGATGCCTGTTAATTAATTCCCCCTTCAGCCAGGGCTGCTTCGAAGCTAATTTTGGTTAAATCATCAGAGGCTAATGGTAGTAATAATAAAGGGATTGGGTCAGCCTGGTCAATTGAACTCCGGTTCTCCCTGGAAGGACCTGCTGCTTTGCAGACCCATGTGTATTTCCAGAAACCAATCGGAACTCAAGGCTACACGGGTTCCCTTTTGAGTATAAATCTGTGCCACTAAGAAGGGGATTTAGGTGTGGGAGGGACTTCCTTCACCTGCACTCCTTTTATTTTCCTATTTTTAGTTTTCTTTGGAGTTGACCAGCTAGGCTGAATGAGATTTAAGTTTTCCAAACACACGTCAGAAGAGAGGGTCAGTATGGAGGTTTTATGAAAAGTGGTGGTGAGGGCTTGGGGAAGACAGGGGAAAAAAATGCAGTCAGAAGTTTTAGAACAAACAAAATCGTTCGACAGCATGATTCTTTATTTTTCTGGCACACTTTTAAAAGGCTGTATTAAAATAGTGATTGTATTTTATTTTTTATTTTTTGCCTCGGGGAAACTCAGTCAACAAGGGTACCCCCTCTATTTCCAGAGAATATTGTTCAAATTGCTTTGTTGGTTTTTTTTTCCCCCTCAGGAATAATTTTCTCTTTTAGAAAGTGATTTTCCCAGTTTGGTAGAAATGTCCAGCAGTTATGCAATTTTTTCTTCTTTTCTTTTGGAGAAATCAAAAGACTGTCAAAGTAAGGGTGGGAAAAAAATTGTCTGATGGAAAAGGGAGAGAGGTGAGGAGAGAGACCTAGGCCAAATGGTCACAGCACCAACTGGCCTGGTCTGGAAAATAGTAACAATCCTGCTCCCTTTGGGGGCCCCATGGAGGCCCTGGCTGCTGGGTCCCAGGCTTGCCTGGGCAAAGACTCGGACTGGAGGTGGTGGTACCTGCAGCAGGGACATGGTTGGATAAGGCTGGGTTCAGCTGACTCTGGAGGTTAAAAATCTTCAGGAAGTTTGTAGGTCAGGTTGTTGCGGTCCTTTGGTTGGGGGGGGAGGGTACCTCACAGGAGAAGATTCCCTGCTGAACTTGTTTCTCCCTCCCGTCTTTTTCTGAGATCCTCTGGTTTTCCTCCAGGCTAGACTTTGCTGGGATGGGAAACCTAAACAGACATGGAGGAAGGCAAAGACAGGAGGCAGAGAAGCCTCTCAGCTCAGAAGGGGATGTAGATGACACTTTTATTTTGGCATCTCCCAGTGCCCCCTCCCTTGAGCCACTCTATCCCAGAGCTGAGGGGGGAGGTAAGGAGAGGGAGTAGGTGAGGTCAGGGGCTAGTGCACAGACAGGAGAGAAGCAATGGCCCTTGCAGTAGTAGGATTCTATACCTAGGCAGTCCCCAAAGGAGTACAGTCCTTATTTTTTAAGTGGAAATGAAAACTAGTGGGCTTTTTTCTTGAAAATTAAAGCATTGAAATAAGAAAAGTCCATTTCAGGTCAGGGACCTGGCCTCGGCATCTGCTCTGGAGATGCTGGGGAGGAAAGAAGAAGAAGAAAAAAAAACCTATTGATGTCAGTTCCCTTTTCAGTTCCTAAGATGGATTCGAGCCGAGCCCCAGTCCTCTTCTCCCCCTTGTGTCTCTTCTCTCGCCCCGCAGGTCAGCCGCTTGGAACGTACCGGGAGGAGGGGGGCAGAGAGGGGAGGGAGGAGGGGGGGTCCGGCTTGTCACGTGACCCCCAGGGGTGCCAATGTCCGATCCTGAGGGTATCAGGCCCTTGCAAGTTGCTACCCACTGCCCGGGCCTCGCCCAGCGATGCAGAAAGCCACCTACTACGACAACGCCGCGGCTGCGCTCTTCGGAGGCTACTCCTCGTACCCTGGCAGCAATGGCTTCGGCTACGACGGTCCCCCCCAACCCCCCTTTCAGGCCGCCACGCACCTGGAGGGCGACTACCAGCGCTCAGCATGCTCGCTGCAGTCCCTGGGCAACGCCGCTCCTCATGCCAAGAGCAAGGAGCTCAACGGCAGCTGCATGAGGCCCGGCCTGGCCCCGGAGCCCCTGCCCGCCCCGCCCGGCTCACCCCCGCCCAGCGCCGCACCTACCAGTACCACTAGCAACAGCAATAATGGGGGCGGGCCCGGCAAAAGCGGTCCCCCCAAGTGCGGTCCCGGCTCCAACTCCACCCTCACCAAACAGATATTCCCCTGGATGAAAGAGTCGAGGCAAACGTCTAAGCTGAAAAACAGCTCCCCCGGCACAGGTACCAGCTCTCTGCCTTCCTCTCATCAGCTTTTGTCCAGGCCAGGAATGTCACTGTTATTCTAGCACCCAGCCCCTAGGCGCCCAAGAGGCGGCCTGGGAACAATATTAGGAGGTGGCAGCGCATATTTGGTACCCCCACCCCCTGATGACCCGTGACCCCGCCAACACCCCCTCCCTGCAGCCACCCTCCACCTGAGCTTCTGTGAGCTCCCGAAGGCCGGGTGCTGGGCCTCAGAGACCTTCCCAGGGCCGCAGAGCCAAGAGGCGCTGCTGGGAGGATGCAGAGTCGTCAAGGATTGATTATTATTAAGTATGATTACTGTGGGTATTAATCACAATCGCTCTGGCGTCCCCGGGTCCCGGCCTCCAGGCACGGCAGCCTCTTAGCTCCACATTTCGAGGTCCTGCCCACGAGTGTCCAGATTCCCCCAAGGGTTCTCCTCAGTCACCTACCCTGTCCACAGGATGGATCAGAGTAGGGGGAATGTCTTCCCAGACATGAAATTGGGGATAAGGGGGAGGAGACGCGCACGTGAAAATCCAGCCCTAAATAAATGGCCATGCGGCTCTGTCTGCGTGACATGATCAAATTTTCATAAGCTGGGGCAGCGAGAGGAGAACAGGTCTCTTAATAAATGCCACTATTATAGAGTGTCCGCTAATGCGACGGGCGGTGGTGGGGGGACTAGTGAGGAGGAGGCGGGGACGCGAAGGGGAGGGCAGCGGGGGCTCTGAGTCCAGGCCCGGATTTATTAAGAAACGATGCATTCAATTTCGGCGTGTTCAGTAATTATCTTTTATTTCATTTTCTCCCCTTCCCACCCCTCCCCCTCGGATCCAGCAGAGGGCTGCGGCGGTGGCGGCGGCGGCGGAGGTGGTGGCGGCAGTGGGGGCGGCGGCGGGGGCAGCGGCGGCGGGGGAGGGGACAAGAGCCCCCCGGGGTCAGCGGCGTCCAAGCGGGCGCGGACGGCATACACTAGCGCGCAGCTGGTGGAGCTGGAGAAGGAGTTCCACTTCAACCGCTACCTGTGCCGGCCTCGCCGCGTGGAGATGGCCAACCTGCTGAACCTCAGCGAGCGGCAGATCAAGATCTGGTTCCAGAACCGGCGCATGAAATACAAGAAGGACCAGAAGGCCAAGGGGCTGGCCTCGTCGTCTGGGGGCCCCTCTCCAGCCGGCAGTCCCCCGCAACCCATGCAGTCCACGGCCGGCTTCATGAACGCCTTACATTCCATGACGCCTAGCTACGAGAGCCCGTCCCCGCCCGCCTTCGGCAAAGCCCACCAGAATGCCTACGCGCTGCCCTCCAACTATCAGCCCCCTCTGAAGGGCTGCGGCGCCCCCCAGAAGTACCCCCCGACCCCGGCGCCGGATTATGAGCCCCATGTCCTCCAAGCCAACGGGGGCGCCTACGGGACGCCCACCATGCAAGGCAGCCCAGTGTACGTGGGCGGGGGCGGCTACGCGGATCCGCTTCCGCCCCCTGCTGGCCCCTCCCTCTATGGCCTCAACCACCTTTCCCACCATCCTTCGGGAAACCTGGACTACAATGGGGCGCCCCCTATGGCCCCCAGTCAGCACCACGGACCCTGCGACCCCCACCCTACCTACACAGACCTCTCCTCTCACCACGCGCCTCCTCCTCAGGGTAGAATCCAAGAAGCGCCCAAATTAACACACCTGTGATGGGAAAGGGAGGGCGGAGGAGTGAGGTAAAGGGCAGGGGCGGGGGTGAGGAAGAAGAGCAGAGCTGTGGAGCTCTGGGGGCAGCCTGGAGATCTGAAAGACAGGCCAGGGAGGTGGTAGCCAGGCTTCCTGGGCAGAACAGGCCTGGAGCTCCTTCCCCTCCCCCTCCCCCTGACCTGAGAGGTTGCTTTTAAATCCTCCACCCTTAGTTCCATCTGCCTGCCAACCCATCAGAAAGGAATCCACAGCAGATTGGAGATGACCCCATCAACCCCAGGGCTCCAGCACTACCAAGTTGGAATTCCACGCATGGGAGTGGGGTAGAGGAAGACGAAGTAGAAAAACAAGGCAGAGAAGCACATTTTAAAAAACAGACAAGATGGCTAGGCCATCACCAACCAACCAACCAACTTACCTTCCATCTCTGCGGGTAATTCCCCCAAATCTTAATTTTTTTCCTCCCAATTCTCCTTTAAAAAATAAGAAAACACATTTCAAATCCAAGGGCACAAAGCACGTTCCCCTTCCACTTCTCTGAAACCTCAGATTTCTTCCCATCTATTTGAAGTTTATTGGGGTCCCTTCTCCATTTCTAGCCCCATGTTTTTCCTAGCTCTAGGACATTCATATCTATACTGCACCCCCATCGATTACAGTTGTTAGAGGGCTCAGGGATGGCGAGAGATCCTGAAAGTTAGAGCTGCCTATATCATAAAAAAATATATATATATATATATATTTTTCTTTTAAGGAAAAGTTAGGAGGCTAGGGCAGGCAAGTTGTCAGGACCGAAGGTTTGCCCATTCTGTTGCCTCTGTCTCAGCTCCAGGTCCATCCCCCTCTCTCCACGGAAAGCAGTCAGAGACACGAGGTTCTACACTTTTCTTTTCTTCTGTTGCTCTCTTGACTTAACGTGAAAACAGGGTATATTTGAACAAACTGTCTGTCCCAGGCAGGAGCTGCAGCTGGGCTTATGTGCCTTGCTCAACCTCCTGACAGGACACTTTTGTTGCACTTAGAGTTTACATTTTAATGGATATAAAAACAACTGTGAGAGATGCCTGGGCCTGCAAAAGTCCAGCATCGCTCAAAAAGCGTGTGTTCTAGTGAACATTTTCATATATATTTATTGGTTATAGCCTGTTAAAATATTTTCTTTTTGTATTATTTATCCCCCTACATTATGTATTTATATGAGGGAAAAAAGGAAAAAACTGTACTTTTTTAGTATTTACTTGTTATAAAGGACATTGTGTTTCCTGTCATGTAAAACCAGCTATTTTAGTTATTGTTGTACTCTAGAAAAGAGCTGTAGATTTATGTTAAACTCGTACTTATGAACAATTGTAATTAGTTCTAAAAGGCATGAACTCAGCTCCTAATTGTCACTGTATAGTCCTGAATTTGTAGAATTAGAGTTAATTCCCTCTTGAAACTTTCTTTGTTCTTCTGTAGTTACTTTTTCCCTTAGCTAAAAGGGTTGTCTGTCAAACAATTCTTGAATAAACTTTCTGTTATCAATTTTATCTTGTCCTGGTGGTCCAATTTAGATAGCAGAGCAAAGCTGCTGACTGCCCAATTTCCCTCAAGGGAAGAAAGACTAGGACATGGAAGACCCTTTCCAGGCCTTTTTGTCCAGTGCTCAGGTTCCTATCTCCCCCTTTATGTGTCTCAGGTTTAAATATTGTTTTCTTACTTATATGATCCTGGAACATTCTGCCAACTTCTTTGGCTAAGCTTTAAGTAACAAGTTGAGGGGAGAGGGGACTCCAGTGCTCTCTGTAGGTCTTTCCATTTGGCCTCTTTGCCTTTCCGTTTTTCTCATTCACTGACCTTTTGTCTGCTCCCTCCTTTGGCCACAACCTCCTTGCAACCCCACCACCACCACCACCACCACCACCAGCAACAAAAATCTGGCTGATTACTGTTTCTTCCTCGCAACCTAAACTTCACAGTCCTCTTCCGGAGCTACAAAGAAGGCGTCACGTGACCCGAAGCCCAACGACCATTGGGTCTAAAATGAAAACAAAGGAAAATGATTAATCTAAAAAAAAAAAAAATCCAGGCCTAGACTTCTCAGGTCAAACTTTAAAACTAAAGCAAAATTAAATCACTAAATAAAACTCTGGGCGGAGGAAGAGGACGCATGTGTTTGATTTCCCCTGCCAGAGAAAGGGGAGAGCAGGGTGGGAGAAGCTGTTGGATCCAAGCGTAAATAAAGTGATCCCCAGGCTAATGAGCAGCTCTTCCACCATCCTTGGGAAAACTTCATTTCTTAGTCGTGGTTCCATAAAAGTTTTATCACATTGGAGCGAGGATAGAGAGGGTCTGTCAAAGATGAAATGTCACCGCCGCGTCGCCGGAGCCGATAAGAGCCAGGAGACAGGGCGGCTGAAATATGGAGCTAATTCGTTGAAAGAGTAGCGATGGCTGCTTGCTGAAGAGTTGCATAATTCTAATTGTAAGCGATGCGCCCGCATTGCTTAATTAGGAGCATATATTTGGTGGTAGAGTTGTGGGGGTGGGGGGACAGTGAAAATCATTCCAGGCCCTCGGCCTAAAGCAAGGGTTGATTTTCATTTTTATGTTGCATCCTGGCAGTCCAAGGTTAGTAATTATAGTCTTTATGCAACAATAAATAACAATAAAAAAGCAACCTGAATTTCTACACACACATCCGCCCCCCACTGCCACCAAGTAGGATTTTAACTGGACTCGGCGCATCCAAGCAGCAAGCAATTTAGCACTGGGTCAGGCTATAATTTAAAGGCATAAGAGCGTGCAAAGTTTGATTGGGATCAAATAACGCTCAAGGGTTTTTCTTTCTTTCTTTCTTTCCTTCTCTTCCTCTTCCCTCAATAACATTTTCTGAATGATGTAACTAGATGAAGCGCCATCTTTGGCTCTGGGGGTGGATTAGGTTGCTTATTTATCTAGCGGGAGAGAGGCAGGCCAAGAGAGAGAATTTAGCCTGAGTTTGAAAACAGAGCTTTGGCTTGAAGCTGGAATTGCAAACAAGAAAAATAAGAGCCGAACTTGGCTTGGTGTTCCCTACCAGTCTCTCTGGGAGATTCCAAGCGCTCAGCTAAAGCAGTCAAAGACGTGGGTAAAATATCTGTGCTGCAAGATTCACAGCACGACAGGGGGGCGGGGGAGAGATGTATCTGGGAAGGAGGGCTCTCTTGGCCCCTTTTAACACCCAAGTTTTCCGCTGTTCGCTGATCTGGCCATAAAATCTGTCAGCGAGGGTTAGAGAGAGCTGTATTTCCTACAGGAACAGTCTCAGAGCCGGAGTTGCCGAGAGAAGCGCAAGATTCTGCAGCCAGCTGTAGAGGCTGTTACTGAACTTCCAGAGGTGCTCAAGGGGGTGGCCAGAGGGAGAACCCTCTCTTAGGCCTCCCTGCACAACTTCCAGACAGCTACTATTTGGATTCTTTCCTGCCCACCCCCATCCACATCTCCAAATGGCAAAAATTGTTTTCTTTGGGGCCGAGTTGCGCACAACCGTCTCGGGCCAGTTTGCCCAGGTCAGAGCAGCTCTTTCTGTTCTGAGCCCTCCAGAGCCTGCCTCCCCTTGTCCCTGTAGCCCCCACCTCCAACTCCCCCTTCTCCAGCCCACTATCCTCCACCCCCACCCTTCTACTGGAGACTTCTCTGCCCTTCTTTTTAAATACTCACCACCACCCACGCCGATGTTACATTGACAGAAAGTTTCTAGTTCCAGCTCCCGGCTGAGTTGCCATTTCTCTGCTAACCAGCCTGCTCCTCCTGGCCGGGCAGCAGAGAGTGAGGAGGGGGGAGGGGAGGCCACAGCCGTGGGAGTTCTCCAGGCAAACTTTCCACCCTAAACTTAGCGTCTTCCCTCTGTCCCCATTTCCCATCTGTTTCCCAGCTCTCTCAGAATCACCTTTCTCTTTTGCCCCCGCCCCCCCAGGCCTTTTTAAGGGATGTGAAATTTCGGCTGTTCCCTCTGCTTTCCCAAAGAGCAAAATTCTTTGATGCAATCGGAGGGAGCTGTCAGGGGGCTAAGATTGATAGCCTCATCTCCTCTCTGTCCCTCTGACCCACTTATTTAAAAATCTTCCCCCAGATCGACTTTTCATTTTCTGCTTTGAGGCCTAGTTTCCCACCAATTGCTTGGGGCTCTGAATCTTATGCCCCCTCCCTCTAGAAAATTACAACACTCTCTAAAGTTCAGATGATCTTGGTTCCCTCAATATAAAATAAATTTTAAAAAACATTTTCCCCAGGGGCCAGAAATGGAATATCATCTCAGTGGTCATTACTTCCACCCCCTCCATCTTCAGGGAATTCTTTTGTCAGGGATTTTTTTTTTTTTTAACTAGCACAATGGCAAAAATGAGCTTTGTCCTGGGGGGAAAGCTTCCCACCACCCACACACACATACATTGACCTGAGCTTTGAGAATGCTCTAAGTTAAATCAGTGGCTACCTTGTTCATGCCTTTGAGTGGGTACATATGCATCTTAGAACCTGCCTGTCTGAAGGGGGGTGTCATAGAGAAGTGTGGATGCCACAAGTGAGGAAGGCAGGTAGACATAAGGGGCAGGGCCAGTGCTGTAAACACTGGGCAGAGAAGGGAACCCGGCCACACAGTTATGGAGGCGAGAGGCCCCAAAGTGCTCCTCACTATCTTATCTCACTCCTCTGTCAGCCTGGGAATGCCTGTCCGTTTTCCAAGATTTAACTGTTGCTTTTGAAGGGTGGGATGGGAATACTGGTGCTAGGGATTGTAAATCTATCTTCTTTATTTGCATCTTAACACTACTTTTTTCAAAGAGTGGAAGCCTCTTTCTACTCTTCCTTCAACATTAAGATTCTCATTAGTCTTTCCTTTTTCAGGAGGGGAGGATTTTGCTGACCATGAAGAAAGCATTAATTTACTCTATTAAAAATATCTGGAAAAGAGGAAGATTTCTCTCTTAGATTCCGGTTTCCCAGGTTCCCACAACCTCCCCTCCTCTGAAGGGGATGAGGAAGAGGTTCCTCTAGCTTTTCCGGAGAAAGAGAGGCCTTGGAGAGAGAGTGGGAAGCACTGGTGCAAGGAATGGGGCTCATGGTGCCCAGGTCGCGGTCCTCTGGAGTTTTTGAATCAATTAAAGCAAATAATGCTCCCTGTTTTCCACCAGGCCCAGACGAGCGATTGGCCAAGGCCGGTCCCGTGACCATGAATTCCCTGCAATTTCGCTGGAGTCCTGGGTTTAATAGAGAGAGTCCCCATACGCTTGTATTTATCAGCAATATACAATTATAAAGGCCTAAAATTTAAAAAAAAGAGAGAGAGCGAAATCTCCCCCTCCCAAAATCGCTCCATCACATAAACCTGGGGGGGGCAGGAGGGGGGGTCCCCTCCGATCCTCCCTCCTGACGCCCCCCCCAGCAGGCCCCCTCCCCCACCATTGAAAGCCATGAATTTTGAATTTGAGAGGGAGATTGGGTTTATAAACAGCCAGCCATCGCTCGCCGAGTGTCTGACTTCCTTCCCCGCTGTCTTGGAGACATTTCAAACTTCATCAATCAAAGAGTCGACATTAATTCCTCCTCCTCCTCCTTTCGAGCAAACCTTCCCCAGCCTCCAGCACGGCGCCTCCACCCTTCAGAGACCCGGGAGCCAAAAGCAAGCCGAAGATGGGCCAGCTCTGCCGCCGCCACCGCCGTCGCTTCCCGCTGCCCCCCCAGCCCCCGAGTTCCCCTGGATGAAAGAGAAGAAATCCGCCAAGAAACCCAGCCAATCCGCCACGTCTCCTTCCCCGGCCGCCTCCTCCGTCCCGGCCTCCGGGGTCGGATCGCCTGCAGGTCGGTAAGAGTGGTGGGGGTGGGGTGAGGGGCAGCTAGAAGAGAGGGGGAGAAAGAGTGGTGGGGGAGGCTAAGAAAAAGGTGACGAGTCTGTTGGGGTTCCTTGCCCCGTCCATTCCTGGGATGGGGAAGCAGAATATCCCGCTGGGGTTCAGGCCTAGCCTCTGCCAGCGTATTTTTTTTTCCCCTACAGCAGATTTTGGAAGCCGGTTGGGGAAGCGCTTTTTCTCTGATAGATCTAAGAAAAGGATTCGATTGAGATTTTCCCCCGTAACTGTAGGGGAATGAGTGTGTTGTTGCTGAGATTGAATCTGGAGGCAGGAAAAGAGGCGGTCCTCCCTCCCCCAGCCCTAAGAGAACAGAGGGAATCTGAGAGCTGGGAAGAGGGGTGAAGAACAACCTTTATGAACCCTGTCCCGGGTTGGGTTGGAAAGTTTCGAATTGAGGGGTCCACTGGGAGGAGTTGGTAGGGTGGCTCTGAGGTTCTGGGGGCGAAATGGAGCGGCTCCTCGCTCGCTGCACGGCCTGTGGGCGGCTCTGAATACCTTGCCCCGACCCGGGCCACGGCTGTCTGCTAGGGAGAGAGCGCAAAGAACCGAAAAGCAGTGAGAGCGAGCCTCTTTGGTTGGGGGGGAAGGAAGGGGAGACTGATGATATTGTTTTTGGCGGATGGGGTAGTCTTTATCTCAGCTGAACTGAGGTTGGGCTGAGGACACGGCCCGCTGTGACGCCCAGCCTGTTTTCCTTGTAGATGGCCCGGGACTGCCGGAGGTTGGTGGCGGCGGGGCGCGCAGGCTGCGTACGGCTTACACCAACACGCAGCTGCTGGAGCTGGAGAAGGAATTCCACTTTAACAAGTACCTGTGCCGTCCGCGCCGCGTCGAGATTGCGGCCTTGCTGGACCTCACCGAGAGGCAGGTCAAAGTCTGGTTCCAGAACCGGCGCATGAAGCACAAGCGGCAGACGCAGCACCGAGAGCCGCCGGACGGGGAGCCAGCTGGTCCTGGCGCCCTGGAGGACACCGGCGACCCCGCCGAGGAGCCAACGACCAGCCCAGGCGGTCCCTCCGCCTCGCGGGCGGCGCGGGAAGCTTGCTGTCACCCGCCTGAGGTCGCGCCGGGACCTCTGGGCGGCCCAGGTCCCTTGCCTTTTGCAGATCACTTGGAGGGCGCGCCGAGCCCTGGCTGCGCGCTGCGCGGGGCGGGCGGTCTGGAGCCCCGGCTACTGCCAGAAGACGCCTTCCCCGAGCGGCAGGATTCGCCTTTCCTGCCCGACCTCAACTTCTTCGCTGCTGACTCCTGTTTCCAGCTGTCCGGAGGCCTCTCCCCGAACCTACAGGGTTCGTTCGACAGCCCTGTCCCCTTTTCCGAGGAAGACCTGGACTTCTTTACCAGCACGCTCTGTGCCATCGACCTGCAGTTTCCCTAACCCGTTTCCTCCTCCCGGCCCTTTGGACCCCCGCCCTCCTTGGCAGTTTGCTGGAAAAATTGAGCCCCCCAGTTGCGTAGATACGTGTTTTGCTAAAATTCAGGTATTATTGAATTAGCATTTAATTCACTGCCTTGCTTTCTCTAAAATATTGGGCACTCGGGCATCTCTTTCGAATCACACAGAAAAATTCCATTTGGTAGACTCCTTCCAACGAAATCTCAGGAATAATTAAACTCTAGGGGGACTTTCTTAAAAAGAACTAGAGGGACCTAGTTTCCTCTTTTTTTAAGTTTTAGACAGTAGATTATTTATTAAAATTAATAGGAAAAGGGGAAAGTATTTATTGTACATTATTTTCATGGATGAAATAAATGTCTTTCTAATACGAAAGTGAGTGCTTGTGTTGGGACTTAGTCCCTTTCCCCGTGTCCCCAAGGGCCGTCCTCATCCCTCCAGGACCTGCGCGAAGTTTGTCAGGTTCAGTAGCCCACTCGACAGCTAAATCCCCTGGGCCGGCGAAGTCCGGATGGTACAAAGGTAGTCCCGATTGGTGGCCGCTTCTCCACCCAGGGCTCCGGCAAGAGTTGAGGGGTTGCTGGAAGCTCAGTCACTTCCTCCCATCCCATACACAGTAGGACAGAGGGCCTTTGGCCCTGTGCGAGTGTTCCCTGGGCCTCTGCTTAGAAATAAAGGTGGGCAGACGGAGGGAGAGGGTGTGCTGCGAACAGAGCAGGGTGCAGGACAGGAGGCCTGGGACAGCTTTCCGGGACACCGCGGGGGGCGCAGAGGTTTAGTTGAATTGAGAGGGATCCTAGGGCTTCCCAGGCTTCTTGCTTCCGTGTCCGAAGCGGGGTGGAGGACCTTATTGAGAAGGCAGCAAGGCTGAGGACGCGAAGCCTGGGGCACGAGCCGGGCCTCCTAGGAGCTGTAGGGTAGCCAAGGAATGGAGTGGGGATGGGGGTTTTCTCGGAAAGCAGGGCCCCATATCCAGGGATGGTAACTGGCTTCCAAGGGGGCAAGAAAAGAGGTCGGCTGAGAAATGCGGCGCTGCCAGTCACCCTGGGGTTGCCGGGGTTGGAAGAGCATCGGAGAAGCAGCGAGGCGACAAGCCCAGGGAGGCCCGGGCAGCGTCGGGAGGCACTCGGCCCGCGGGGAGAGAAGGAGGAGCGAGGAGAGCGGGAGGGAGACAGGGAAGCAAGGAAGATGCTCAAAATGGCGCTGGGGCCGGGCGGCGGGGAGCGCGAGGGAAGAGACTGCGGCGGCCATGACAGCCGCCTAGCGATGCCCCGGGGCTCTGCCCCCGCCCCCACCCTCTCCCCGCGGGATCTTCCAGACGCCAGGGAAGAAAGGGACACAGGGAGCCTCCCATTAGTTTTTGTTTGTTATTTGTTTTTTTATTTTTAAAATGAACCCAACGGATGCTGAGGACGCGAGATGGAAGTGGAGTCCGGGTGGACATAGGCAGGGAAGGAGAGTGGCGGGTCCGCCGGGCCCAGGTTTGCTTCGCCTAGTCTGTCTTTTGATCCTTCCCTCTGGGATTTGAAGCCAGGCCAGAGCTTTCTCCAAATAGAGACTCACCTGTCTTGGGCCAACAACTTCATTTTCCATCTCAACAACATGTCCGGTCCCCCACCCCACTTTGCTCGGCTCCTTGTAAACCCGGTAATCGGGAACCAAGGATCAATCTCCCCCATCTGCTTCCTGGTTTGTTCTGGGAACGCGGAGATTTAAAAGGCCCTAGAAAGCCATCCATCCTCCTTTGGTTTACTTAATATTTCTCCGGCTCAGAAACAGACGCTGTGGGGCTACTTCCCGGGCAGATGCTGCCATTCTCTAAAAGCAGTTTATTTCCTGGGCCTCTCAGACTTTCCCCTGGACCAGCAGGACAGGGACTTAGAGAACCTGGCACTGAGAGTCAGCAACTGTCAGGATGAGGAGGGAGCCAACAAAGGTTGTGACATAGAGGACTAGACAAGCAGGCCCTTTGCATATTTTTTTAACAGGTCCCTCAGTGTGGAAAGTACACACATTATTTAGCTGGAATTTAATCCCTTAAACTGTCTTAATATAGAATTCATCTCATGCATTAAATAATCTTATGTCATGTTGAATTGCACTTATTTCTCTCATAAATAAATTAATATAGAACAATTAGATGTGTTATTATAATAATATCGTGTATCTTAGTTTATTTTCCCTCATAAAATATATAGGTATGAAATAAATTCAATATATTAAAGTAATAATACACAGCTTATTGGCTTGTATGTTTATTTTCCCCATAAATAAATGAATATACAATATATTAAAACCACACTATACATCTCATTGGGCTGTGTGTTTATTTCTCCATAAAATATGCCCACAGGCAGTGTTGAGCAT
Organism: Lepilemur ruficaudatus; assembly: GCA_963574885.1. Taxonomy (NCBI): domain Eukaryota; kingdom Metazoa; phylum Chordata; class Mammalia; order Primates; family Lepilemuridae; genus Lepilemur; species Lepilemur ruficaudatus. Next base: position 29,889 of record CAUYRT010035120.1, read on the forward strand.
CTTAAAAATCACAGCACATAAGCCATCTCTACACTAGCAAAATGAAACAGACATTTCAGCTGGGGCTTTGATTTCTATGGACAAACAAACTAGATAATTTGGTCTAATTAAAAATGTTCTTGCAGCTATAGCAGGTTGTTACAAAGATCAAGAATACCAGAAAGATCTTGCTAATGGCCCACCTTCTGGTTTCTTTGGTGAAAAGGAGAGCACCCTTCATCACTGCCAAAAATGCAGAGTCTGCTCTGCCAGAGAGAATTCCCATCCTAGAATGATGGTCTGCAACACTCAAGGGCCTCTGAGGTGCCAGTTCTCTAGAGCCTGGCTATTCCACAGGCCAGCAGCAAGCAGCATCAGCACTACCTGTGAGCTACTTAGAAATGCAGAATCTCAGGCCCCACTCCAGACCTATTGAATCAAAATCTGAAATTTAGTAGATCTCCAAGTGATTTAGATGCACATTAAAGTTTGAGAAGTACTGCTATATCACAGTGCTACATTGCTTTCTGCTTTCCTCCCTGCTTAAGAATTTTTCACCCACTTTACTTGGCCACTGCCTACAAATTCTCCCAACCCAAACCCAGTGGCCCCAGGGGCAGGGAATCTCAGGCCCTGCCTGGGGCTACATCAGTCCTGATTCCTCCCTGCGAAGTGACTGAGGAGCCAGGAGGTTCCAGCCAAAGGTTCAATCCAGCTGTTTAGATTCAGGTACTTTGGATATCCTAGGGGTGAGAAGTTCCCAGTCTAGGTATTTCCTGTTGGCTAATTATTAGAGAGGAATTAGAACTCTTTTTACAGGAAACACACAAGACTTTCCTGTCTCTCTCCTTTACCGAATTCACAAAACTCACCATCTCTGCTGACACCACAGCAGAACAAAGAAGCAATGCATTTCTGGAAGGAAATGATTCCCATCTTCAGTCTCCCCACATAACTTCAAATTCAAGGGAATGCCTGGCAATTTTGGATTCATAAAGGATTGGGATTCAGGATGCCTATGTGTTCCAAATCAACTCCTTTTCCCTTTTTTCACCTCTGGGCTCATGCTGTTTGGCCCAAGCTTTCCCAGTTGGTGTGGAGAACGAAGGGGAAGAGGAGTGGTTCCTAGACAAGGCAGCAGACCCCTCAGTGCTGGTGGCAAGTTAGAGAGCAGCACCAGGCTGCTGCACTCACTTAACCCATCTTGACTGGGGCAGGGATGCTCTTGGGTCAGGACCAACTGTGAGTGGTCTGTAGTATAGACTGGTTATAAATTGGCTGTGGTTGAAGTAGGAATGTTCAGTGCAGCCCAGAAAGCTGCTGGTCAGTCTACCCTGCTCTTAGTGGATCATTTTTTTTAAGACCCATGACTCATTAATATTATGGTGAAAGCAAATGACTATTAGACTGAGGACTTACTTGCAATTGTGATAACCCTGAGTCATTAAAAAAAAAAAAGTTAACTTATGCCTGGGCAAGTCTCTTCCCCTTTCTGGACCTCAGTTTCTCTATCTTGTGAAATAAATGGAAGAATTCAATGCCTCTAATGTACTCTACATTAATATAGGCTAAATATATATTTGCTAGTCTTCCCAAGCAATGTATTAAATATTTATTATGGCCAATGTCATGTGGTCTTAAGTGACTCTTGATGTTTGACAATAACCTACCTCCCACATATCCAGTGGGGCCATTTTAACAAATTTTAATTTGTATCTTTATACCAACAATCATGCCTCAATCATTATTTACATAAGTAGGGAGAAAAAAATCTTTTCAACAAGCATGTAATTGGGAGCAGTGCTGTGTGCCAGATAGTCAATAAACATGAGTATTGAAAAGTGTCTTAGCCAAGTTTTCCACTGGCTTTCATCCTCTGCCACCTTCCCCAACATTTGGTTATATTTTCTCTTGCTTTTTAAAAAAGTAGGCCATTTCATATAAATAGATCCACCAAACTTCTTTGACATGGTGTACTAGATTTTAAAAGTCTTCTTTAGTTAGGTTTAATCTGGTTGCTGAGGCATCAGATCATTGGCACAATTTTTTTTTTTTTTGAGACGGAGTCTCACTCTGTTGCCCAGGCTAGAGTGCCGTGGCATCAGCCTAGCTCACAGCAACCTCAAACTCCTGGGCTCAAGCAATCCTACTGCCTCAGCCTCCCAAGTTGCTGAGACTATAGGCATGCTGCACCATGCCCAGCTAATTTTTTATTTACATATACTTTTAGTTGTCCAGCTAATTTCTTTCTACTTTTTTAGTAGAAACGCGGTCTCACTCTTGCTCAGACTGGTCTTTGAACTCCTAACCTCAAAGGATCCGCCCTTCTCAGCCTCCCAGAGTGCTAGGATTACAGTTGTGAGCCACCACGCCAGCCCATAGGCACAATTTCTGAGTCTCCCTAAACAGCATTACTGAATTCCCCTGCCTACCTCTTTCCCAAGTCTCTGGCAAGCACTTGCTGGCCCACTGCACCTCTTTTTAGACCATGCTCTCAGTCACAGGCATGCCCTCACTTTGCAGGTGGCCTCTAGGGCCCCCCTTCATCCCCTCTGCCTGCTGAGCTTGTCATGTCCCAGATCCTCCATTGACTCCTCCAGCTGAGCTCTGCCCCAACCCTCTTCTCTCTTCCAGCCCCCAAGCCCCCATCTCTCTCTCCACACTCAGTGATAAGGCAAATATTTAGTGCCTGAAGGAGAACTAACAAACTGCTCCTTCCTCAGAGGAGAGACTGAACAGTGAAGGAACACCCTTAAAACCTTCCCTAACTCCCAATCACCACAGAAAAATCACAGTCTGGACAGTCATTCAGATCCAAATTCAGCTGGATCAGTGTTTGATAAGGTTTCCAAAGTGGACGTTTTGGCCAGAACTATCACACTTAGATAAACCAAATTAAGTAGAAAATTATTTCAATTTTTCATGTCACTCTAACCTTTCCTTTTAGAAAGATCCCAACCATTTTCTTCCAAAAATTGGGCCAAAAAAAAAAAAAAAGAGAGAGAGAGAGAAAGATCTCAACCCTTATTTAATCATGCCCCCAATTATTCACTCAAGATGAAAGTTTACATCCTGTTGATCTATCTAGATCCCAGAAGTCAAGTTCAACCCCTTCCCCCTCTGGGAAGGATAGTTTCTAACCTAATCCCTTATGGAAAAAGAGACAACCTCCTCCCTAGAAAACTTTTCCCAAATATTTGGAAAATCAAGAAGTTCTTTCTAATATCCAACCTCAAACCTTTCTGCTGTAATTTTAATCATTTGGGTTATTTATAGATTTAAAATATTAGGCTTTAGTTTTCAAAAAGATCTTTAGCTTAGAAGAAAATCCTTTGCCTAAACAGAGCCAACCTTCTCAATTCTCAATGAAACTTTCATATGATAAAGTACATATTGCATAATATATGGTGATATGTTACATGAAAATATAGCACATATACTATTCTACTATCACATATTTGCATATTTTAATAATGCTAGTTATATTAAAAAACAGAAGACTGACTCATACTATTTCAGAATGTGTTTGTAAGGTTAATATCATACATTTAGAGAGTTCTCTATGGTTTATATTTTCTTATTTGCTTTAATCCTGCTAACAATGCAGTGAAGTAAGTAGTATTAAACCCATTCTTCTTCTCTGAGGCTCTGACTCAGAGAAGTCAAGAAACTTGTCCAGGGTCATAATGCTAAAAAATGGCCATGTAAGGACTTGAGCACAAGTATTCTCGCCCTAAATCTGGTACTCAACCCATTACGATCTGTACCGCTCACAGTCTAGGATTCTCAACCAGATTCATGATGATTTAACTAGTTATATATTAAAAGAAACAACATCAAATTCAGACTTCATCCTTCCTCCAACAGCAACAAAAAGCCATCTCTTTGTTTTTTTAATTTAATTTAATTTTTCCAACACCACAGGAGCCCAAATTGCAAAAAGAGGCATCTCTTATAGTGAAAAAATTATAACCCTGAATATTGTTTTAGTTCTTAAGCTCCAACTTTTGATCTTGGGTTTGGCCTCCCAAGATTTGGGTTGAGGAGAGGAGTTGGAGACATTTAAGGCCATGGGAAAGAACTGTTAGATTGCTCCTGCCAACCCCCTCAATGAAAGCAACTTTCTACACAGAAAGGATCATAATCTGAGGTTTAAACATTTTACATACCCCCATTCTGATTAGAATGGTTTCCCTGCCTTGCTTTCTCAGTGTGATATGGACCAACAACCCTCAAAGATAATTTCAGTTCTAAACATGTCTATTTTTTCTCTTTGCTCTCTTATATGTAAGCAGATCATACAAACTAGGAAATAAACTTTACTTCATTCTGGTGTTTAATGCACCCAGACCTTCTCTAGTGAATTTAACTTAGTCAACCAAAAAATCTTCTAGTCCATAGATTACTCCAGCTGGTGAAGCTTCTTTTAAAGAGGAGGAGGAGCTTGGGAACCTATGGAGCCAAGTTGCTTGGTTTTCCCAGTCCTTTCTGCTGGAGCTGGGAACTTTGGGAAATTTTAAAATACCTGCTACACAAGAGAAGGTGGCAAGACCTAGGGATGCATTGAACAGCATAGTGAATTTGGAGGACTGAGGCCAAAGCAATCACTGCAATGGACAGCATTGCAGTCCCACTTTTGCCCCAGCCTTTTCTTCCTGTCGTTAATAAGACTATTGGTGACTTCAGCTGTTGTAGAGGGGATGCATTTCCCCAACTCCCAGACAGATCTGTGCTGTCTTATTAACTGATTTGAAATTTATTTTTTCCTTTAGACCTCAAATTGTTCCCTTCTTTAGGGGGGCAAGGGATAGGGTGAGAAGGTTCTCCCTGGGATGAGGAAAAGGTGGAAAGTGAAGAAGTTTCAAGTCTCTCAGAAGCAGGATAACCAGATCAAATATAGGCCTAACTCAGATTTGGGGTTAGAAGACAAATCCTAGTTCTCTCCAAAGTCTGCTCCAAAGCTCTCAGGCTGTGTGTAGGACATCTTAAAATGAGAGGAAAAAGTTGGGAGTATCTGCAAATCCTTTCCAAAAAAAGGTGAAATAGAAAGAAATAAGCTTGCTCCCATCTCAATAATCCTTTTCTCTTCAATCTCTCTGCCAGGCCACTCCCTCGCCCCCACATTTCTCCTTCCCTTTGTCTGCCCTCATCCCTTTGGCAAGTGAACATTCTCTCACTCTCCCCCATTGCATCTCTCTTAAAGAGTTACCAGCCGGACCCCTTCCCCCAGCTTGGAGCAGGTCTGAAGCAGAGTCACAGAGGGAAAAGAGACAGGGATTCTGTGACATGCTTTGAGCTCTTTCCTAGTTGGGGGCTAAGCCAGGCCCATAGTTATTAGAGAAGGGAAAGGCAGTGTGATGCTGGTGACAGAATAGAAAGCAGGAGAGGAGACCATAGAGAAGGACAAGCAAAACCAAGGGGAATGGTAAACAGAGGATGAAGAGACACAGAGACTGAGAGAGACAACTTTGGGGTCCCTTGGAGAGGGAAGGGTACTCACCCTACCCTTTCCGGGTTGGGGAAACTTAAGAAGTTTTGAGGGTCTTCACTGAACCTGTCCTACCTGCTTCCCCTTCCTCTCAACTCAGTTGTTTACAGAGATCCCTCCCTGAACTCTTGCCCTCCTGGACTTGCCCGAGCTCCAGCCCCAGGCCTCTGTCCAGGCAGACACCCTGACAGGTTACAAATGAGCGTGGGTGTTAGATTGCGCCAAGCTCTTGTTCTCAGAGTGTGTCCGGAAGAAGAGAAGGAAAAAGAATCAATGGGCTCTACCTAAGAGCTTCTCTTCCAGTCCCTTCCAGGTCTGGGGTTTGAGAGAGTGAGGAAAGCACTTCCTGTTTTCCTCCGCAAGAGACAGTGAAGCAGAAAGGGGTGAGATTCCACTCCAGAGCCTTAGAAGTCAGAGCCTCAGGGCCACCACACTGACTGCCCCACTCTCTGAGCAAACTCCCTTCATCAAGTCTAGAAAATTCACTAAAAATTTGAGTAATCTTTAAGATTTAACTGGTATTGAATTTATGGATTTGAGGCTTGGATTTTTGTTTTTGTTTTTTTGGAAGGGGATGAAGGGTGGTGACAGGGAGAGGAGTAGGAGGGAACCAGAAGAATGTAGGATCTCCACTAGTTTTAAACACTTCGAGAAGAGAATAAAAATCCTCCTCCTCTTCACCCCCCTGTAAACATCACCTAGCTCTGCTCGTTGTGGCTCTCTGGAGAGATATAGGGAGTTATTTAAGTCTGAGTGAGTGAGCCAGCTACAGCTATGGATGGCTAGAGAGAGGATAAATACATCTAGAGAGATGAGTTGATGGATAGGTAGGGAGCGAATATAAATATGGAGAAAGATGGACGAACAGAGAGATGGATTGAGACAGAGAGAAAATACAGAGAGGCTGAGGGAGAGAAATGGATGTGTGAATGAGGAGAGAGTGCTTGTACTGAGAGATGGAGAGAGGAATGGGGCGTTTCTCATCCTTTTCTCCACATTTCTGTAGTCCTGTCTTGCTCCCTGAAATGACATTTTCCCTCCCCTCACTTAATGAATTCTTCTTCTAGATTCCAGACCCTGCCTCACACCCTTAGGTGTTTTTGCAGCCCCTCCCTTCACAGTCATCCATTTGGCCCAAGATAACATACCTCACCCGGCTGTCCTAGCCCATCAACCCCAGACAAATTGGGAGAAAGAAACATGGAGTAGGAGTTCTGGGCAAAATACGGAGGCTAGGTTCCCACCTCCAGGTCTTGGGGGGAAGGTTTCTTTGAGGGGTGGGAATGGTGAGGGGCAGCTGGGTTGAATTTGTCCAAATCTAATAACCCAGGAGCCTATTGAAGGCCTTGGGGGCTGGGAGGGGAGGAAAGTCTTGAATATTCTTCTAACTTTTCCCCCCCTCTCCCTCTGGTCCCTTCTTTCCAAAAGTCTTTGAAGAAAGATGTTTTTGACGCTTCCATGTCGCTCTCAGATGGATGGGCTGCGGGTGATTGAAGTGTCTTTGTCATGCTAATGCTTGGGGGGTGATGGATGGGCGCCGGGGCTGCCAAACTCTGGCCCGCTTTGCCCATTGGCCTGGGAGAGATCACATGTGCCCCCCGACCCCCACTCGCTACCCCCTTCCTAGGGGAGTGCTGGCCCAGGCGAGCTGGGCCGGGCCATGGATGCGAGCCTCAGCGCTGTGACATACTGCCGAAAGGTTGTAGGGCAAGAGGGTGTCTCCCCCAAACGGGCCGACCCTCCTGCGGCCTCGACGCATGGACTATAATAGGATGAACTCCTTCTTAGAGTACCCACTCTGTAACCGGGGACCCAGCGCCTACAGCGCCCACAGCGCCCCAACTTCCTTCCCCCTCAGCTCAGCTCCAGCCGTTGACAGCTACGCAGGCGAGAGTCGCTATGGCGGGGGGCTCGCCAGCCCCGCGCTCCAGCAGAACTCGGGCTATTCCGCTCAGCAGCCGCCTTCAGCGCTGGGGATGCCCTTCCCCAGCTCCGCGCCCTCAGGGTACGCCCCGGCTGCCTGCAGCCCCGGCTATGGGCCTTCTCAGTACTACCCTCTGGGTCAATCGGAAGGAGATGGAGGCTATTTTCATCCCTCGAGCTACGGGGCCCAGCTAGGAGGTTTATCCGACGGCTACGGAGCCGGTGGAGTGGGCCCGGGGCCGTACCCTGCGACGCAGCCCCCTTATGGGAATGAGCAGGCGACGAGCTTTGCACCGTCCTACGCTGATCTCTCTGAGGACAAGGAATCGTCCTGCGGGCCAGAAACCAGCACCCCCACGGCCCGGACCTTCGACTGGATGAAGGTTAAGAGAAACCCACCCAAGACAGGTAGGGCTCAGACGTGGCCACCCCTTCTCCGGGGCCCAAAGTAGCTCTACTGCCCCTGCACTGAGATGGCCTGGGCTGGGTTATTCCTTAGCCGCCCAGATACAGGCAGGTAAGAGCATTCTCAGGTCAGATGAAGTCACCCAGTAGGAGCCTGGTCACCTCCAAGAGTAAGTCTCCCTACCCACTCCACTTCCAGATCTGTGCACCCAGCACGGGCCCAGGACCTAGTGTGCGTCGGGATCGGGGTGGAAGTATGAGGGAGGCGGCTCCAGATTCGGAGATCACCACTGGGGGGATCCCTGGTGATCTGTGGGAACTTTGAGAACTGAAGGTGGACAGAATGGTGAATGGAGGCTCAGAGCTGTCCTGGGAGGAGGGGAGGAGAAGGAGAAAGAGGTGAGAGAACTGACGTGGCCTTTCTCTCCGCCCCGCCCCCAGCGAAGGTGTCGGAGCTGGGCCTGGGCGCGCCCAGCGGCCTCCGCACCAACTTCACCACGCGGCAGCTGACCGAGCTGGAGAAGGAGTTCCATTTCAACAAGTACCTGAGCCGGGCCCGGAGGGTGGAGATCGCCGCCACCCTGGAGCTCAATGAAACGCAGGTCAAGATTTGGTTCCAGAACCGGCGCATGAAGCAGAAGAAGCGCGAGCGGGAGGGAGGCCGGGTGCCCCCAGCCCCACCAGGCTTCCCCAAGGAGGCGGCAGGAGATGCCTCGGACCAGTCCACATGCACCTCCCCTGAAGCCTCGCCCAGCTCCGTTACCTCCTGATCTGAACCTCACAACCCACAGGCTTCCAGGCACTGGAGTGCCCCAGTCCAGCCCTCTCCCAGGCTCTCCCCAACTGGAGCCCCACTTTCACTGCACCGGTGATCCTCTCCAAGGCCGGGACACCAGTTTAGAGCTGGGGGGATGGGTGAGGATCCTCAGATCTGGGTGGGCAACTGATGGCTAGGGACCCTACAGGACCAGAGGCATGGGAGGCACCGAACCTGTCAAATGTGGAGGGCAGGCCTTTCATCTGGGGATCAGCTCACCCTCAACATGTGGGTGGGGGTGGGAGCCAGCCCCATCCTGCAGGATTCTCTTTTCCCTTCTAACTTCAGTTTATTCAGTTCAGTGCCTTTGAGCTTCAAGGATTCTCCTCATGAACTCGTATCCTAACTCCCTCTTCTAGGCCCAGGACAGACGGAAGGCCTTGAGTGTTCTCGTGTGGGAGCTGTTTGGGTGCTGGCATATTATCACCAATCCTTAATCCAGTCACCACAGACCTTACAATAGCACCAGCTGCCTTGTGACAGACCAAAAAGTTCCCCATCTAACCCTATTAACCCTCTCCTGGTACATTTGTATTGCACTAATGCAGCCTCCAGAGGTGCTTTTCTGAGACCTGCCTCCTCTCACCAGTGACTGCATCAGTCAGTCACCAAAGTGTTTTGGAACTTGGTACTCCAGAGACTTCTGGAACGCTGTGCAAGGCCTGCCCCCACCAAACCTAACCAGGAAGGCGCAGGCACGCCCCCACTAGTTCATCCCCTATTTATTGCCTCCTGGAAAGCCCAGGACCCTCTTCCCCATCTCCACCCTACCCCTGGGGGCAGCCAGGGAGGCCCAGGTACTGTGAGGGCTCCCAGTCACAGCAAACATTTCTCTGAACCTTGGAGACAGTGGAGGCACCATCCAAGTTTCTGGAAACCTGAATCCCAAGCAAGCCGGGCTCTCTCTGTACCTCCAACTACCTCATTTCAATAAAGTCTGTGTTTTCCCCCTTTTCCCACCTGCTTCTGCTCCTCCATCTAGGGATAGAGGAGGCCTCATACTCCATAAGACCTGGGGAACAGGTGAGGAAAGAGTGGTCCTTGGCTGGTTGGGCTGGAAAGAGCTGAGCTTTAAGATCTAAGCAGGATAAAGAGAAGGACTTACTGGGTGCGGGCCTAAGCAGAATAGGGCGCCAGGCCCCCAGGCCTGACACTGTTAGTCCACTGGTCATTGGGAGAACTCAGAAAGGCATGGAGGAAGAAGACGGGGGAGATCAAACAGTTCCCAGAGGGTCTTGAGAGGAAGACAGGAAAGAGGAGAAACAGATCTGTTTGGAGAAGACAGAAAGAGGGTGCAAAAGGAGGAGGAAGTGTGGGGGAAGGCGAAGCAAGCTACCCCTTCCCTCCTCCTCCACTCCCTCCGTCCCGCCCAGAGCAAGGCCTGGCTTAGACCCATGGGTCCCTGACAAATTCCAGATTGGCCTTAACCCCACCGCCCCACCCCAGCCCAGAGCCCTTCCAGCGACTCCGCGGGGATGTAGGGATCCGAGTAGCCGGGACAGTCTGGCCTCAGCCCGTCCTCCTCCAAAATGCCTTTCTGCTGGGGCTCAAGGTGAACGCCCTCGGTCTCCGGGCGCTGGACTGCAGGAAGGAGGCTGCTGTGAAAGGGCGGAGTGGGGGGTAGGGTGAGGGGGAAGAGGAGGAGAGCCCGAGGTGGGGGAGGGGGAGGCCATGGGGGGTTGAGGAGGGAAAAGTCGCAGGACTATCGGGGGCCTGGGGATGAGCGGAGGCGACGGAGGTAAAATCCGGATCCCTTGCTGACCTTTTTACCTCTGAGCGTCTCTGGGCTTTCCAAACAAGCAAACAGCGCGCCCCCGGGGGCAGCTATTGTTTCTGGGCGGGTCCCACTGGCAAACCTTTGGTCGGCAGAGGCGGGGGGCCGGGTCTCAGGAAGCTCCGCCAACGAACCGCCATCGCTCACTCACCCCGCGGTGCCGTCGAGATGACGTGGGCCTGCGGGCTGCAGCTCCGGTTTATTGATTCCTGTTACCCCGAGAGCCCATGTGCCCCGCGGGCAGGACAGCCTGTGGGAAGAGGGGCAGCGGCGACCCAGGTGGGGTGTCTTATTCACACTGCCATCTCTTTAATTCGTGACCTTCCAAAGGAAGAGAGGCAGCTAAAAGGACTAGGGATGTACGTAAGCAACGTTGAGCATTTGCTTCCTGCTGAAATTGGTGCCATTATAGGAGAGGCACCGTTATCAATAATTGCACAGCCCAGCTGGAGAGGAAGAGAAGCGTGTTGCAAGAGGAAGCCTAGCTTTCCCAGAGGCTGATGTCTTGCCCTCTGTCTTTTAAAAATAAATCTATTAACTACTTTTCTGCATTTAATTGAAATTGCCACCAAGCTTGGCTTCCCCAAAGGGTCACCTTGGCAGAAGGGACAAGAGTGAGTGTCTGTAGAAACAAAACTCCCTTTGCTTGGAGCCATTTAGTGTGAGCCAGTAGAGCTTTCTGGTTGGGGTATTTATGGATCCTCCAAACTTTGAACAAGTGAGCAAGAAAGCAGGGAGGCGGAGGAAGGTGCGGTGGTTAGAGCGGAGCCCCAGATCAGGAAGGATGGTGGAGCTGGGTTGCAGACTGGGGCCGACAGGTCCTGGGGGAGGGTGTTGGAGGAGCCAGGAGGAAAAGGGAAGGGTGGCCGGCTTGATTTTTGGTCGTGGCAAAAGGAACTGTCAGATTCCTCCAGGGAAGGATGAGGGGCAAATCAATTCTCTGTTAACACAGGGGCGGACTCAAAATAGTCTACAATGAATCTGAGCCTCCCATCTTCTTAGATGCAGAATCCTGACTCCTCCCCACTTTGCACTCTCCTACTTGAGTCCCACTTCCACTCTGAGGCCCCAGGCAGGTCTACATTGAAGACATTTATTGGGAGAAAGAAAAGATCATTGTATATTTTCCTAGCATAAATGACAAAAGGAGAGGATAGTAAACAAACAAAAACACATTTTGCTCCTATTGAGCTAAACTGATGGTCTTGTTAAACTTTCCGCAATAGAAGCCAAACTGCTTCACTCCTAAACTCCTCAAAGCCTTTGAGATTGCTGCTTTTTTCACCGCCCTGAGGAAGGGAGGGATTATATTTACCAGGAGATCTGAAAGTACATTTTTTGAAAAACTTGAAAGCACTCTATCCCCACATCTCTATTTCCCAGATCTCAAAAAATATCTCCAGTTTTGAAAATAAAGATCTTGAGGCTATTTTTTTTTTTTTTGGTCTTGATTCTTCACAGGAGGAGAATTCACAGAGCTGGTTGAAAGTTTGTCAAGGTCTCTGAGGGGCGCCCCCACCAACCTGGCAGTCGGTTGAGGGGGGCAGTCAAGCCTCCACCCCACCCAACCCTCGGTACCATCTGTTTCTCAGCCCAAGTGTGAACTTTTCCTCTTTCCTTTGCCATTTTCCTTGGCGTTTGTTCTCCAAATGTGAGGCTCTTTGATCTCCTGGACAAGAGAGAAAGAAAAAGAGGTTTTTAAAGCCCTGAAGTTCTTCTTACTTTTAATGTGGGTTTCTTTGTTGTGAATATTCCTTGCGCCAATACCACTGGGCTGCTGGAAAGGGGTTGGTGGGATAGGGCTTGGAAAAGGGTGTGGATAGGGAGGCTTGGAAGGAATTTCCAGATGACCAAATGAGGGAGGTCAAAATGAGTCAGAGTGCAGGACCAAAGAGTTGGAGAAAACATCCAGGAATGTGATTCAAATCCAAGCCCTGCCTCTCCATAGCCAAGTTGCCTAATTCCTCATGCCCAGTTTCATTATCTACAAAATGGGAATAATAACAGCTCCTATCTTATGGGGTTGATGTTGGGATTAAATTAATATGAGTATGTGTAAAATGCCTGTAATAGTCCCTGATAATAAATGTAAGCTGTAACAATTATTATCATTATTAAAAGGAATATGTGTTCTTCCCTTTCTATAGTCTTTAATCTATTTCAGAGCATAGCTTGACTACTTGCACTTCCTACACTCATATCTTGTTTGATTCCCGATAGGTGTATTGGGCTAGGAACAAATAGAAGGGATTCCCTTCCCAGCAGCTGTGTGTTTGGTTGAGACTTCTTCCTCTTTTTCTGGTCTCAGCCTACTCACCTGTAGAGGAGAAGCATTATCCACACCTCCCATACCCTTTCCCTTCCTTTTCTATTATGGGAAGATGGACAAGAAGTCTGGAAGACACTTCAGGTTCCTGATTTAGGGCAGTAGAGGGCAGGGGTTCTGGAGCACAACTTACTTTTCAAAGTGTTCCCCTCTTATCAGCTGGGTAAGCACATACTAGTTGCCCAGTTTCCCTGTGCTCCCATTTCTTCAGATGTACCATGCAGGATGTTGAAGAATAAATGATATAGATGAGAAATGCTTAGAACACTGCCTGGCACGTAGAAAGTGTTCAGTAGCAATTTCCTATCTTGTATATTCACATAAGACATTTTTCTGTTACTTTCTTACACTGAGTGATTCTTGGTCTTGGCATGATGGAAGCAGATACCCTCCAGCCTTGGCGCCCTGCACTGTACCAGCCGACCCGCCTGGCACCATAACTTGGGACTTGCTGCTAGGGAATAAAGTAATTATGAACTGAATTAAAGGGGTCAGAGGAATCCCATAGACTACTGACTTACAGTAAATACAATGTCATAATGAGGGATGCTCTTGACAGGACAGCCTCACTCCATAATCCTGGGAGAACGTTCTCACTGTAGTCCATAAGATTGGCACCCCCTGCAACTGTACCAGATTTTTTTTTTCTGGTTACTTAGTCCTGACTCTAAGGACTTCCTTGCATGACCTTCCTTGAATGACTCAACTAGAGTATTCCAGATGCTTCAGTTTCTGCTGTTTCCCTGGCTCTTAAAATGCTTTCTGTAATCAGAGTGTGTCCTGGGTGGGGCAGGAATCGGAGATGTAAAATGTTTAATGTCCATTCCTGGGAGAACAGGGAGGCTCCGGCAGCAGCAGACTTCAGCCCAAAGGCTGACCTCCTGGCCCTCATCCACTCTTGTTCTCTTCATCGGGAAAGGAATGGCGCAGATACTTCAGTGAAGATATGTAGGATTTTTTAGGAAGTTAGAAGTCCTACGTTTTCTCTACCAAGGGCCTTCTTTGTGTTCTTGGGTAAGTCACTTAACCTCTCTGGGCCTACTTTCCCAATCTTTAATATAAGTTGAATTATCCCACTGCAGCTTGACTCATCCTTTTCCCTGAGGATAGAAGAAGATGTAGGTAAGAAAAGGAGTAAATTGGGTGGAGGATAGGGGGCTGGGAGGGTGGGGTGGAGGAGCATCCTGTATTTATCCTACCTGCCTGGTTAGAGCTAATTAAAATCACTCTTTCTCTATCCAACTCCTCCCCTCACCCCCGTTTCCTTCAAGCTCTCAAGATCACTGGCCTGGGTCCAGAGAATTCTCAGTCCTGCAGGCTTTTCTCTCTGAAGGGGAACCGAGGAGGGAGGGAGACCCACAAAGCATGCGCCCTCTGCTCCTTAGAGGTTGATGCTCCCTTCAGTTTACTCTGGCTTGACAGTTCCATTTCAACCCCCACCTTGGAGATGAGGCAGCTGAATATTTACTCAGCCAGAGAGGTTTGCCCAGAAGCCTCCCCTCTCCAGCCTGCCCCCACCCCCTTCCCTTCCCAGTTCACGGAGAGTTCAGCCCTGAAATGGCTTGCAGAACCCCCTCCCCAGCCCCAGCAGCTCAGCGGAGCCTCCTGTCCAGGGGATTGTTGAGCCAGAAGGTGGGGGGAGGGCCCTGTCTTGGGGTCATGCCCTGCTCTTTCCACTCTTACTGGACCAGCAGCCTGGGCCTCCAGGAGGAGAGAAGACTCAGCAAATGATTTTCTTTGAGGGGAAGGAGCAAGGTGTGGGGATTGGAACTATCAGGTTGGGGACATGATCCAGGACTGCAAAGGAGTCATGTATCTGCATGTTACAAGTACGGTATGATAAACCAAGCTTTATGGTAGAGAAACTTTTTAAGCTTGTGACAACTTGGACTCTTTCCAAAGACACTAAAAGAGTTAATACAATGAGGAAGTGACACTTGTGTTTCCCGAAGCCATACATGAAAACCAATCTCTCACCTCCTAACATTCTAGAATGTAAGATCCATGAAGACAGGGATTTTTGTCTGTTTTGTGCAACGCTCCCTTTCCAGTTCCTAGAACAAAGCCCACTACATAGCAGATGCTCAGTAAATATATGTTGAATAAATATTGAAGCAAGATTCTCCTGTCTAGAAGACAAGTATTCCCAAAACGGTGTCCTGAAATGATGTGAGCTTCAGATGTTTGATTAGTCCAATAGTATTATAATCAATATATTGATATGAAGATAATGACAGTAGGGTTCCAGCTGGAAAGGGACTTGGGAGGCATTTTCTTCATCCATACCTTCCGTTCAAGCTGTCTGTCTCAGGTAAATGACATAGAGCTCACTGGTTACTTTTAGGGCAAGTCTTATCCAAGAGTTCTTCCAGTTTTTTTTTTGTTCTATTTGTTTTGTTTGGGCTTCCTCTATTTTAGCAAGTGTAAATGCAAGACAAGACTCAACTGTGGAAATGAAAAGGTTTTGAAGGTCCAGCTGGACCTTTCTATTGGTAGAAAATGGACAGAGAAGCCATCCTGTAGCGAGACCCAAGAGAAGTGGACTTGTCTCAGACAATCCTTCCTCTCCATCTTCCAACATCCCACGAGGCTAGTGTCAGGCTCCGTCTGCACCAATGCACCAAGGTTTTGTTTTATCTTTTCAAAAAGATATGTGGATTGTCTCCCCACTTCTAGGGCCAATGAGGTGAAGTCACACAGGGCTGTGCATGCAGTTTGTTTGGGATCAGAAAGGGGACAGTGAGGTGAAGCATTGCTTTCAATGCTTACTGGAACTTGAGGGCAAGGATGGCCACCTGTGGAAATGTCATGGAGTCCTTGGGAAGGTCACCCTGTCTGGGGTGGTCAGTTACCATCCTTGGAAATTGTTGGGAATTGATGGCCTCTGTTTGTTTCCTTCTCCCATGGATCCTGACACCACAGAAACAGGAGCTGGAGTCCACCGACCTGAGTTAGGCAGAGGGAGGGGCAAACTGTTAAGGAAAAGGGAGAAAAAAGGTCACTTTTTCATCCCATGCTCTACCTTGGGGCCCCCCAGGGAGAAGGAAGCTGGGGGAGGGAATATTTCTGAACAGCAACTGGAAGGAAAGCAGAAGTTTGGAGGGGGGCATGGATCTGACAATTTTGGCCAGAGTTCTCTGATTTCCCATTTCAGGCAGCCCAAAGCATCTGCCAGGAACGGTCACTTTTCAAAATGGGGAATCCGAAGAGGCAAAATTTGGACAAATAGCTGTGCAGGGGAAAAACCTTTGAGGTGTATGTTCCTGGAAACAAAGGCTGGCAGATAGTTGGCCAGGAAGAACTATCATCATTCTTCCCTGGCCCTAAACTTCCTGTCCTTCACCTCCAGTTACTCCGCTCTTCTCAATTTTCTATACTCATGCTTGAGCATGGCAGGGGAGACCCTTCCCAGGTTGCTGAAGCGAGCAGAAAGAGTTAGAGAAGACAGCGAGGCATCCTTGCAGGATGGGTGGGGTGGGACAGGGCAAAGCCTGAATCCAGCTCTGGGTCTCCATTCAGAACATTCAAATTCAGTAATCTGGGTGCATCGGAAATGGGGAATTGCAAAAACGACTTTGAAAAGGTCCGCGTGCTTGCAGGTTCCCACCTACAGTGGGAACATTTCAATATCTGTTGAAATCCACACCTTGACACTTTGCTGCGGACTGAAGGCCCTGTCTCACAAGCCGGTCTGGAAACAAGCATTGTTCCTTGTGTTTCTAATCAGAAAACAAACTGACCTCGTACACAGCTTTGCAGCCGTGGCTTCCACATAACCGGAGAAAGCGGGCTGGGGAGACAGGGATTGTTACCTGGGTGGAAAAGGTCTCTTTCCCTTCCACTCTATGGAGTTTATATTTTGACTGTATGCAGTGCAAAATAAAACTTCAGAGAAATACGAGTGGAAAACAGAAGGGTTCTCGGCAGAGAAGTGAAAAAAGCAAAGGGCCTTTTGCTAAAACTCCCTTAATCTAATCTATCTTTACAAGATTCCCAGAATGGAAATGAAAAGGAAAGAGGCGAGAAGTCAGCTCTCCATGTTGCGTGGCTAAACACTCAGGGGAAAAGCAAAAATTAAGGTAAAGCAAAACAAAACCAAAAGTCCCAAACATGGTTGTTCTCCAACATTTTATTCACAGAAAACCAAAGATCCGGATAGCTGATTTTCCCCCCTGATTTTCATTCAGGTGTTTTGGACCCAGAGTTTAGTAAGATTTAACTAAGTCCTCCTATCTTAAGTAAGAAAAAGAAAAAGAGCTTGTCTCTATCCTTAGAATTTAATCACAAAGAACAAAGGTACAAATACAAAAATAAAAGAAAAATAGCATCCAGTTAATGCCTTTTAAGTTCTTCAACATCCTAAACTATCTTGAAAAAAATAAAAATTTCAGTGTGCATTAAATAAATCTATCAAAAATAATCTTTGAGTGTTTTCCGAAATCCTCTCCTTACGAAAACTTCCTTAAATTCACTAGAGAAATTTTTTTTTTAAAAAAAAAATACCTTTTTTGGAATAAGATGAGCAGTTTATCTCCAATAGCAATGGGGCTTCTTTCTGTCTCTTTACTCTTTCTAAATCAAAAAAATATGGGAGATTGGAAAAAAAATCTGTGCAAATTTTGCTTTACTCTTTCTCTTCTTCCAGCCTCCTTGTACACAAATCTCCAGACAAAAACAGGATCCTAAGTTTCAATTTAATGGATATCATAAACCTCTTGTTTAGTATGTCCTCTGAGTTGGACAGGTGCTGAGCTGCTCCCAATATCAGATTCCTCCCTTAGAAAACGAGAAAATACCTGGTTTTCTCATTTTTTTTTCCTTCCCAGACATTTGAGTTTAATTCTCAGTTTTATTTTTGGTGACAAGTGTAAATGTTTGTCTACTCACTGAGAAATAACTCAGATTCTTGTCTTGGGTCACGTGGAAACTTAGAGGAGTACCCTTCCACCAGCTCCTTTCAACTGAGGCAGGTTTCAACACTCAGGTGATCTTCCTGCAGTCACAGGGGGTCTAACTCAGCGTTCCTAGAGCCCCTTCTCACTCCAGCCGGGAACTGGGTGGGAGCAGCTTGCTGAATCACACGGTCCTCTCTCCCACGAGGTTTGAAGCCCTCCATTGATGGTGGAGTGAGGGGAGAGAAAAGGTCACAGGTTCTTGATGGGTCTGAATAGCAGGTCTTTCTACACTAAGTGTGTCTGCAAAAGAAAGGACTTCCTCCTCCTCCCAGCACGTACAAACACACACACACACACACACACACACACACACACACACACACATCACACCCCTGCAAGCTTAATAGAGGAGTTTTGTTGTTTAAAGAAATGTAGACAGAAGAGGGGTGAATTACTTGTAAATCTGTTTCCAGCAACAGGGAGTGGTGTTTCTCTCCTTGCATTTGGCAGATGTGCAGAGAAATCCCTGCCCTAGAAGGAGATGCTAACTCATCTTTCATATCAGCATTATCTTTGGACATCTTGATGACCATCTAGCTGCTTCTTAGCTCATAGACAGATGAGGAAACTGCACCATGGAGTCTCTTCTGTTCCCCCAAACAGAAAGGGGGGCCCCAAAGCCTTTTATTTTTCCTTCAGGTGAGTGAATTTCCCAAGACATATATCAATGTTCAGGTGGACAATTGCTGGGAGTTTCCTGCTGTTGTCAACCTTACTTACTAGTGCCCATCTGAGATGGACTTAGAGGACGAGGGTGGGGCAAATCCAAACAAAAGAACAACCAAAAGCTTGCAGATGGAAGGAATATGAAGACCGTGTCATTTATGCCCTCACTCAATCTTGACCACAATATCCTGGGCTCAGACACCTCTAGCAATGGGGAGATCACTACTTATAGGGAAGACTCCCCTGATGTTGGACTGGTCTAAATTATAGAAAATGGTTCTTTATATGGAATAGTCGATTGCCTGCTTGGGACTTATACCCATTGATTCTACTTCTTTGTTGCCTTCTGGAGCCAACACAATAACTCTTAATTCCTTTTCCACATGCTACCCCTCCAAATATTTGCAAACAGCTATCATGTGTGCCCCTACGTTGTTCCTTCTGTAGAGAAATACACATTCCAGATTCCTTCATTTGTTCCTCCTGAGACCTGATTTCCAGATCTTTCCCCATTCTGCTCTCCTTTCCTTAGTTAATATTTTCCATAAAATGAACTTAGCAGAAAATATAGTGTGATCAGTTCAGCTCTAATACAGTGGGAATACTATATCTCTTGAGCTAGCACTGTATTTCTATTGACACAGGCAGGATAGCCTGGGCAGGGAAGCACTATGGGGAGGGCTGGTGATCAGAAACGGAGAAACTCTCTTTCTCTTGCAAACTGTGTCTAGCTACTTGACTTCCAGGGCTGCATCAGTCACTGATACCTTAATCCATCCAAATCCCCAAGCTGAGGATGGCAGCCGCCACATCAGCAGCCATTTGTAGGGAGCAAACATTTGCTGAGCAGAGTCTGTGTAATTTGTGAGAGGAGAAAGGAGAGTTCCTGATGAGAGACAATGCAGACAGGTGAGGAGGAGAGGCCCTGTTATCTCAAGGGAAGGATGTGCGGATGACCCAGGCCAGGGCGGCTACTGTACTTCCACTCCTTTTTGTCATTGCTGTCCAGGTAATTCTACTTCTTTCATGTTACTTTACCCTGACCTCCTTTTTGGTGGCAGCTGTTATTATTTTTGTTATTGTTCTTATTATTGACATTTATATAGCTCTTTGCTATTAGCTCTTATTTCTCACCAAATCTCTGGGGGGTTAGTATGACCATTAGTCTCTCTTTATATATGAGGAGTCTAAGGATTGGAGAAAATAAGTAATGTATTCAAGATCACATATCCGAAAAGCAACATATCACTCTATTTTTCTGCCTCTGGTCCTCAACAATTTATACACATCCACGTGTGTGGAATATGCAATACATTTGGGATGATGGCCTCTTTCCCTCTACCCTCGACATCACCCGTAGCTGTCAGACCATAAAGCATTGTTTAGTGCCTTAGGTCACGGCCTCTTCTTTTTCCTTTTGCAAAAGAAAAATCAAGCAGATGACTCAAATAGCCAAGATCACCAGGTTCAACAAGGGAATATCCCTCTCCAGCAAATAAAGTTCAAGGCTGTTTTGTAAAAACCTCTAATGGTCCAGGGTGTGGCTCTGATGGGAGGTTTTGCTTTAAGAATTTTCCACTTGGGGTGATCTTCTCCAAGTTTGGAAAGGTGTAGGCACTTTGAGCATGACTGATCTCCAAGCTGAAGGGCTCAGGTTTGTATATTACAGCAAGCCTGGGAAAAGGAGAAAGAGACTATGAAAATGAATTTAGGAAACATTCTCTTTGAGGACACCTCTTTCCAAATTCTTCTGATAGTTGTGGGATGCTATGACTTCCCAGACAGCGGGAGTCATGATACAGGGATGGATAAGAAGTAGGGACTTTTGGCACCAGGGTTAGAGACCACAGCTCTGCCTGGTTGCCTGCTTTCGCATGAATGAGCCTCCCTCCACATCCTGTCCTTCCCAACCTTGTTGGAGACTCCCATTGGGGTAGATATACAGGTCAGAGCTTTGAAGACTTTGGGGAAATAAGCAGATCAAAAGTCCAAGTCTCCAGCCCCTTCCACTTGTGAGCTCCCTCATTGGACCGCAGAGCCAGGTACAAGGCAGATGAAGGCAGAAACCTGGAAGCCACAAGCAGCTTCCCATCCCATAACTCAGCCCAGGTCCTGGGGATCCCTAGAGGATCCTGATAGCAGAATTAACACAATGAGGAGTCTGGGGGAGACACGAAGAGGAGAGGGAAGGGATAAGAGAGCCAGATTAGGGCAGTAGATCACTTGGGTCTGGCATCTGCTCTCCTGCTTTATGCAAATGTTGCTTTAGCCCCAAAGAAACCACATTCTGGGACTAGCTTGCTGTTTATTTAAAAATATGCAGACTTTGCAACCCGTCTGGAAAGCTCTGAGGGGGCCTCTGATAAGGGCATCTCCTCATATCCCAGCAGCAGGGCAGTAAATCGAGAACATGCAGAAACATCAAAAAAGCCCTTCCTTGATCAGATGTTGTAAAGAATTTGCCAAGTCTGCAGATAAGGAGATCACTAGAGTGCCTGTGTGAGTCCCTCAGAGAAAGCCCATTTATTTTCTCCTTCCCGTTACCTTCTGTGCTCTAGATGAGCCAGGCACGCACAGGAAGGGGGAGGTGGGTGAGCCTGGTTGCGGGGCCACGCCGTCCACATCACATATGGCCTCGCCTCGCCATGTGCTCTGACAGCGAGCTCCATGGGAGGGTCTTGCCTTTCCTTATCAGTTTTGAAATACAAGACACAGAGACTCAGCGCCTGCCAAGGTAAAAAGCTATCACAGAGCAAATACCTGAACGAGAGAGACATATTTGAGAAAGAACAGATAACATTTTCAACATATTTAGAGATCCCAGCCCTTCGGCTTTGGTATCCCTTCACCTGAGCTTTTCCCAGTAAGAGGCGTCAAACAGATTAAACAGTTTATGGGAAGGCAGGAGCCAGGCATCTCAGCAGTCCTTTTTTCATGTGTGGGAGCCAGTCTGGAGACAACCACGCTGAAATAATGGGCCTTGGTAATTTCCACAAGCTAAGGGACTCCAAATATGCCATATTTCACTTACTTTGCAAATAGTCACTTGGCTCCCTGACCAAAGGGAGTATCAATTTTTGTCTGGATTCAGTAAAAATCATTAAAGGACAGTAAGAAGTATAAGGGAGTGGGGTGGGATTTACAGTTTCTTTTTATAAGGCCAAGTTAAAGCTTCTTGAAGCTCCTTCTCCACTCTCACTTTCGTCCCAGCCATCATTAGCCCTGGTTGTCAGCTAAAAAGTGGAGATGGAGGCCGATGGAATTTCAATTAACTGGAGATGATATTGGAGTAAGCCAAGAGCTTTTCACACACTACAAGCTTTCAGGGAATGTCATGGTAGGAGATCCAAGACATGCCCCAAAGGGTAGAGTGGGCAGGTAGGATGTATTTTGAGAGGTGGAAAAATTTAAAATCTACAACCAGTAAGGAACCAATTCCAGGTTGCTATATCTGCCCATCCTCTTAAAATGGAAGGATACCTGGGAGGAGAGAAAACTCTAAGAATGAAAGGATACTGGGTTTTAGGAGAGGGGCTCAGAAAGTGGGAAGAAGAAGAAGAGAAGTAAAAGGTTGGGTGCCTATTCTCTCTCCTTTGAGGATTATGATACATGTTGCTAACATTCCTGACTTTTCATATTTCCTTGAGGTTCA
Organism: Lepilemur ruficaudatus; assembly: GCA_963574885.1. Lineage (NCBI taxonomy): Eukaryota > Metazoa > Chordata > Mammalia > Primates > Lepilemuridae > Lepilemur > Lepilemur ruficaudatus. The sequence goes on from CAUYRT010035120.1 coordinate 51,874, forward strand.
GTCTTACCTGGTTACTTGTCTCTCCAAAATATAGCACTCTTTGATCTTTTTTTTTTTTTTTTTTGAGACAGTCTCACTCTGCTGCCCGGGCTAGAGTGAGTGCCGTGGCATCAGCCTAGCTCCCAGCAACCTCAAACTCCTGGGCTCAAGCGATTCTTCTGCCTCAGCCTCCCAAGTAGCTGGGACTACAGGCGTGCACCACCATGCTCCGCTAATTTTTTTTTCTATGTATTTTTAGTTGGCCAATTAATTTCTTTCTATTTATAGTAGAGACGAGGTCTCACTCTTGCTCAGGCTGGTTTCGAACTCCTGACCTTGAGCAATCTGCCCGCCTCGGCCTCCCAGAGTGCTAGGATTACAGGCGTGAGCCACCACGCCTGGCCCACTCTTTTGATCTTGACTTTTAATAAGCTCTTCCATTTACCCGAATGGTTTTCTTCCCATTCTACGTCTGGAAAATCCTTATTTATCTTCCAATATGCAGTTCAAATGTCACTTCTTTAAGGAAGCCTTCCCTACCATCCCTAGACAGAGTGAAACTGTCCTTGTTTGCTCTACCTGTGGTGGTCGCCCACCCACTGCTGGGCACTCATCACATGGCTGTTATCTCTTGTTTGTATGTCTATTCATTTCTGTATCCTTAGTACCTAGGAAAATATATATCTTGTAAATATATATGAAGTATTGAAAAGACTAATAAAGGAATGCAAGAGACAGATTCAATACTTGGCATAGATGGTATAATATTAATAGCCAACAGACATAGTAAATCTATTCAATTTTTGGTTTTCTCCCTTCTTCATATAAAATAAAGCTTTTCAAGATTTAAATAACCATGGGATACATTTGTTTCACTAACTCAAATCTATAGCATTCACATCCAGGTGCCATACTTTAAAAGCATCTTAAACTCTCTGAGTTGGAGGGAACCATAAAGATTATCTGGCCCAGCCAGGTGCTGTGTCACACCCTGTAGTCCCAGCTACTTGGGAGGCTGAAGCAGGAGGATCGCTTGAGCCCAGGAGTTCTGGGCTGTAGTGTGCTATGTCGATTGGGTGTCCTCACTAAGTTCAGCATCAACATGGTGACCTCCGGGAAGCAGGGGACCACCGGGTTGCTTAAGGAGGGGTGAACTGGCCCAGGCCAGAGACAGAGCAGGTTGTAACTCTAGTGCTGATCAGTAGTGGGATCATGTCTGTGAGTAACCACTGCACTCCAGCATAGCAAGATCCCATCTGAAACGTATCTAAAATAATTTGCAATAAACCCCACTCCATATAAAATTTCTCCAATTTTCTTAAAATTTTTTTTGTGCAGTAAAATACATAAAACATAAAAATCACCATCTTAAATCATTTTTAAACATATAGTTCAGTAGTGTTGTGTACATTGACATTATTGTGCGACTAATCTCCAGATCTTTTTATTTTGAAAAACTAGAACTCTATAACCATTAAACATCTCCCCATTCTCCACTCCCCCTGGGTCCCTGGAAAGCACCATTTTACTTTCTGTCTCTATGAACTTGAGTGCCTTTTCACTCTATTGATTGTGTCCTTTGATGTAATGACTTTTTGAATTCAAAATAGCTTATTTTTATCCCAAATAAAGCTCATGGCTTTGCATATTTTCATCCTTGTTCTCCTGTCTTCCTCTGGTTTGAATGACTCCTATGCATCCTCTAAGACCCATCCCAGGTTGTCCTTTCCTTTTTCCCTGAGTTAGGAGCCTTTCCCCTTGAGTACTCTATATGCACACCTGTGCCTTGGCATAAGTTTATTATAATCCCATGATTATCATGCAGGCAGAGACCACCTTGTTAGTCCTGTTTTCCCAGTGCCTAGTACAGTGTTTGGCTCATAGATGCCAATTGAACTAACAAATGTTGTATTTAGTTGAACATTCTGAATTAGAGAGGTCCAGAGGAAGTCAGCTAGAACAGAGTGATGCTGGTGATTACAAAGCATATGTATAATGTTTTAGAATTATCAAATAATGTAGGCATATATTATCTCATTTAACCCTCTCAATCTTAAGTAAGGTATGTATATTTGATCTCCATATTATAGAGGAAGAAAGTAAACCTCAGGGAGGTTAAATGACTTTACCATTTACCAGCAGCTGGTAACTGCTGAAGTTAGGACTTGAACCTAGGTCTTTTTACTCCCAGTTCTTTGGTCTTTCCCAACACAGGGTACTGTATAAGTAACCTGAAATGCTTCGCTTAGAGGAGAAAAGACTGAGTGCAGACATTATAGATATTTTGGAAGATTTTAAAAGAATGTCACACGGGGTTCTTGAAAAGGCTTCCATTCATTCTGTATTGCATCAGTGAGTGAAATTAGGAAGTGAATAGGAAGAACTTTTTTAAAACAATAAAAGCTGTCCAAAATCCAATTGGGCTTCCCAATGAGTTCCCCACCATTTGAGGTGTTAAAACATCAGTGTATGACCATCCATCAGGAATATTGTAGGGGAGATTCTTGGGTGGGAGCTTGGATCAGATCACCCTGAGATCTTTCTTTTCTTTTTTTTTTTTTTTTTGAGACAGAGTCTCACTGTGTTGCCTGGGCTAGAGTGCCGTGGAGTCAGCCTAACTCACAGCAACCTCAAACTCCTGGGCTCAAGTGATCCTCCTGCCTCAGCCTCCCTAGTAGCTGGGACTACAGGCATGGGCTACCATGCCTGGCTAAGTTTTTCTACATATTTTAGTTGGCCAATTAATTTCTTTCTATTATTAGTAGAGACAGGGTCTCGCTCTTGCTCAGGCTGGTTTTGAACTCCTGACCTTGAGCGATCCGCCTGCCTCTGCCTCCCAGAGTGCTAGGATTACAGGCGTGAGCCACCGCGCCTGGCCTTTACCCTGAGATCTTTCAATGACTCTAGGATTCCTTTTGGGTCTTCCCTATACCTTGTCATGTGAACATCTGCATGCCTGTCTTAGCCACAATCACCACCAAAGATGGGCATCACTTTTTACAGAGAAGTGGATAGTATCTTGCAGAAGTGGATAGTATCTTGCTCCTAGAAGCAAATAAAAGAAAACAAGTCTAAAGTGGAAGAAATGAAGACTGGTTTCCACCAGGAAACATATTCCTTTCAACAGTGGAACCAGGAAGTCACGATCTCCAAAACTCAAAGGTGTGAACAGCCAGGACTAAGGGGAATAGCTGCATCAGGGAGAGGCCAGAGGAGACCACTGAGCAGGACTTCCCACCTGCAGGCCACGGCCCTCTCTTGGAACTGCTTTGCAAACTTGACCCTGGATTCTTTCTGGGGAAAAGGAGAAGTCAGGAACCTGGAGAGGCAGAGTGGGAATCAAATTCTTAGGACATAACCCAATTGTCAAATGTCCTTCATACTCCTCCGACAGCATGAAGTCAAAGGCTTCCGGGAGATCGGGAGCCCTGACTGCTCCGGGAAGCACTGAGCCCAAGAGGAATGGGTATTGAGGAACACTGATGTCTGCACGCTCAGGATTTAATAATCCAGACGCATATTGTGCTTGCTCTGCTGTGAACTCTGACCTTCCTTTCAAGTCCCCAGCCTCCAAGTTCATTAAAAACTCGGATCACCAGTGACCTGGGCCCTAGTGTGCTGACACTGCCTGGGTCCTTTCATTTCTGCTCTCACCCTGACATGCTCCACAGATGCAAAACAGCTGGGGCTCAGTGGTGAGAAAATCACTGGCTGGAGAAATCTATAGCAGGGACCTTAGCGTGGAGCTAGGAGATGGGAAAAAGACAACTGGAAATAGGAGGTTTTGCCCTGCTGAGCAGGACATTATTGTTTTCATGGGCCACCAGGAGGGAGAGGTTGGGACAAGGATGAAATTCTGAAATTCTCTTCTGTCTAAGGGAAGAAAAACAAGAGAGAAATAGCATCTCTCCAGCTGCAGACAAAATAGCTTTGGGGCCAACCTTTGGGTCAGGCAACCCTCACACAGCCTTAAATTCCGTATCTGAGATTTATCTCCAAATACTTTTTGAAAGGGTGATTTGGGTTGTGTTTACAATAGCTTCTTTTTCAAAATGTAATTTTGAGGTCTTGGCCACTGGCTCTGTAATTCTTACTCTAAACCTTAATGGAGATACAAGACCGGAGACTTTTGACACGATTTGACATTTTCTAGGCCTTGACATTGAACAAGGACATGTGGTATGAGAAGTGACTCTCTTGGTTCAGCAGGATGTGCATACAGTGTTGGAGCATGACGAGTAATCCATCCTCTCTGGCCTAGTTGCCTTAGTGACCCCATTTGCAATGTGACCGGCGAAGCTCAGGGGTGCAACCTAAAATTGAAAAGGTTTTTTTTTTTGGGGGCATGACCTAGTACTTAAAAATAATCTCAATAAGTGTTTGTTGAGTACACACCTGGTCCCATACACAGTGAGAGGTGGGCCATGACAAGTGATGTTTATATAGCACTTCCTTTTTGAGTCTCTTTCACGGACATCTCACTTCCTGCACACAAGAGCCTTGTGAAATATTCATGGCAAGTATTATTATTATCAACTTCATTTTACAGATGAAGAACTTTTTAAAAGACAGAGTCTTGCTCTGTCACTAGCGTGCAGTGATGTGATCATAGCTCACTGCGGCCTGGAATTCCTGCCTCAGCTTTCTGAGTGGCTGGGATGACAGGTGCAGGTCACCATGCCTGGCTGATTTTTTTCAATATTTTTAGAAACAGGGTCTTGTTATGTTGTCCAGACTGGTCTCGAACTCCTGGCCTCAAGAGATCCTCCCACCTCAGCCTCCTGAGTAGCTGGGATTACAGCTGTGAGCCACCTCACCCAGCTCAAGAATCTTTATTTTACCAAGAATTTTCATTTTGCCGAGAATCAAAAGGATTAAGTGACCTGCCCAAGGTCAAGGGTGGATCACATTTTCAAATTCTAAATCTAAAGTTCCTTCCCTTATAAGAAAATACTTACACTTGCAGTCAAAATAACTAGCTTAAAACAGACCAGACGCATCTTGGGGGGGGGGGTGGCAGTTATGAATGCTATAAAATTGGCCTTGATTGATAATTGTTGAAGTTGGGTGTTGTTGAATATATGAGAGTTCATTATATTTTTTCCTTATGTATATGTTTGAAGTTTTCTATAATAAAAAGTTGTTTTTTTTTTTTTTTAAAAGAATGAACCTGTGTTCTGTGCTGAAATCCTGCTCTTAGATAAATCCTGTCTCCAAGTTTTCTTTTAATGGTTAAGATCTCATTACTGACAATGGCTGCCGTTTACTGAGTGTTTATCCAGTGGGCACCCTGATAAGTGCTTTCTTTACATGCTTTAAGCATTTAATCCTCACAACCACCCTATGATTTAGGTACTACTATTCGTGGTCTACAGATAAGGAAACGGAAGCTCAGAGAGGTCACATAACTTGCCCAAGATCACACCCTTAGTAAACACTAGAGCTGAGACTTGAACTCAGGTCTGTCTGGCCCAAGATCCCCATCTTTACTGCCTCCCGGCCTTCCCACCAGAAGGGAACATCCTTCTCTTGGAGGCAATACCATATGGCATGTGCTTTCATTCCCCTGTCTTACAAGAAACTCCCAACACGGAATTGGAGACATCTTCGTCTCCGCTGCCGGTAAAAATAGGACTTGTAAACAGAATGGCTCTTTCATTCAGCTGGGTCTGTCTGTCCCCACCTCCCTGAGGGGATTCAAGCACTTAACTTTGTTTTGTAATCTCAGGTTGATGAAACTGGCATCCATCTACCATCGGAGCACAAGGGCCATCGTTATTTTTTTAGTTCCTGCAAGTGAACCTTCTATGAGAGAAGCAGGGAGGCAAGTGGGGGAGGGTGGGGGGGGGAGAGTTGCCTTGGAAAAGGGTTTATGTTCCATTTCTCTTCATGGATTTGCAGAGGACCAACCTTGGGTGGGCAAGGTCTTTGTCCCTAATTGGGCTGGCTAAAGTCAAAGGACACCCCCACCTCAAGTCCTGCTGACTTCAGCCAAGTCCAGTACTGGCCAGGCCTCTCTCCTCTCTAGCAGGAAGAGCCTTGGGCTGTTATCTGATGTGGTATCAAATATTTAGCTGGAGAACGTTCAGAGCGCTTCAGGGACGCAGGGAACTGTTTAGATATCAGATTCTCTCCTGCCAGGTCAAGCGAACCCCCTGGTGACAAATGGCTGTGTTTCCTCCAGCGTCTTTCCCAGCAGTGAGCTATCTTGTGCGCCCTTTAACTTTCTGTCCAGCTGAGAGGCCCCAGGCCTGCAGAAGCTGTTCTTCTAATCCTCGTCTCAGGCTCAAGCTGCTGCAGTGGGCGACGGAAGATTGTTTACAGAAGATGAAGGCTCACTGCCTCGCACCTGGTTTCTGTCTGGCCCACGCTGATGGGGATGAAGGATACTTCATTTATCTCAGCCTCTCTTCTCAGGCAGCTCCTGCTGTCATGGCAAGCTTGGGCCAGTGTTTCATTCCCTGATAAGCAGCTTTCTGAAGAGCCGGGGAGAGCCACTTACAGGCTTTACATACCTCTCTTGAGTCCCCCACCCCAGTTGCCAGGGGCAGCAGGGCTGGATGGGGCAGGAGCTGCTGAGGGTTTATATCGAGGGGTCAAGTGGCACTTGCATTCCAGCTATCTGGTGGGCAGGGCATTTGGTTCTTTCTCTATTTACAGATTTTGGAAATAGGCAGTCAAATAACCCATCTGTCCTTTTGCCTGCAGGGAAGTAAGAGAGAAAGGGGCATCTGCTGGGCAAGGGGCATCAGGAACACACCTCATTTGCTGAAGGAGAGAGACAGACAGACAAAGAAGAGGAAGGCCTACTGGGACAGACGTAGCATTCTGGAAGGATGCAGTTGGAAGCGAAGCGGGAGGAAGCCCCCTCCCTAAAAGCCCCTAAAGATAAAGAGAAGCTCATGATAATAACTAACATTTATGGGGTGCTTGCCATGCACCCAAGCCCTGTGCTAAGAACTTGATCTCATTTAATCCCAAGAGGTAAATACTCTTATTACATCCATGTAACATACGAGGAAATAGAGGCTTAGAGAGATTAAATATACAGCTAATAATAAGAAGAGCCAAGATGTCAGCGTAGCATAGCTTGGCTCCGGGGCCCCAGCCCTTACCAGCTGTGCTCTAGTAGAGGGACATGCCACGGGCAGCATGGCCTGAGGGTACAGAGATCTGTGGGAACGGATGTGTGCTGAGCATGCTCAGTAGACTGAGTGTCGAACTGTCTCTAGGCCTTCCCTTGAGTCACAGCATCAGACCCTGCTGCGTGCGGAGGTCCAGGGTCCTGACACATCCACTTCTCTTTCTACCCCTCAAGGGGCAAACAATTGTGAATTTGGGGTGAGGGACCATTACCCTCCGAGGGAGCCTTCCTCAGCTTCTTCTAAAATTCCCGTACTATTGAGTTACCAACAATAGGCATTTTTAACATGTTCAGCCCAGAAACTCAATAATGGGTTAGTGACCCCTCCACAGCCTCACCCTTCCTAGGGCTTTGCCAGGGCAGCCTTTGAACCCAGCCGCCTCCTGGCCAAACTGTTAATTCTCGCTCGGCCACAATTCTACCCTCTGTTCTAGACACCGACAACGTGGCTGGTTTCTCCACTGGGGAAAAGAGGACTGCAGGGGCTTGGAGACCAGTGTGAGATTTCTCAGGAATATAGGTGCCTGGTTTTATTTGGTGGCAACTTGGGTACATGAACCTGGAGTGAGGCAACTCTGGGTGGTGGGTTAGGGCTGGGGTCCCCAAAAGAGGTGAGCAGCAGGGGAGCAAGCACAGCATCTGTGTATAGCTGCTCCCCATCGTTCGTCGTCTCTCCCACCCTCCACCCCACCCCTGTCCGTGGAAAAAGTATCTTCCATGAAACTAGTCCCTGGTGCCAAAAAGGTTAGGGACTGCTGGGTTAGGGAAAGCAGATAGCAGAGGGTAAGCATGAATTGGTCCCTGAGAGAAGCTGAATTTGGAGATGAGCAGAAGACTACAGGGCCCCTTTCGGGGTTTAAAATAAGCCGGCTTCCATTAAAACAACAATCTCTCTCTCTCTCTCGTTTTTTTTTTTTTTTTTTTTTTTAGTTTTAGAGACAGAGTCTGCCTCCCACCTTCCTGGAAAAGTCAATAACCCTTTGGAAATGAATTCCAATAGTAGATACAGCAGTGGGTCTCTTTCTCTTTCCTCTTCCAGTAGGAAGTTGATAATCTTAGTTTTTGGAGTCTACTCCGAATAGTTGAATACTGCACTGATGCTCTAGGAAAAGTGTCTCCTCCCTCCTGGGACAGATGTTTTGAGTCATTAGGACAAGTCACTGCTCTTCCCTGCTCTGGGGGAACCTTGAGCCTGGCCAGACAAAGGATCTTCCCGCTGTTTACAGGCTGGGCCTTTGAGCCCGCTTGACACACCTGTTGTGCCGCTGAGCCGGGAGGCCCAGGCAGGAGAGTGCAGATGGTGCCGTGTGGTACATCCTGACCGTCAGACGATTGTGTCGAGGCGTCTGGAATATCTTCATTTTTAAAGCTGGTTGTAATAATGAAAGCTGAGTAAAGAAGGGCTGAAACCCTTACTTCAGGGCCCAGGAAGGACTGGTCCAGGACTCAGGAGGTCCTTGTTCCATTCTTGATTTTTCCACTGAGTTGCTGGGGGATGTTAAGAAAGAGCCTTGACAACCATGGGCCTCCCCTTTTGCAATACAGAAGTTCATCTCATTCCCCATCACGAGAATGTGACATGGACAAGGACAAATGGGACCACTTAAAATAAGTGTCACCTACATTCAAGGCAAGGTGGCTTTGATAAAGGTAAGCCCATGTCTTTCTTGTCCCCCTCTACTTCCCTCCACTGAGCCCTGGGCTACTTCTTTATGTGAGCAGTCATCAACTCAGAGGACTTCACTGTCTGCAGGGCAGAAAGCACTGATAGAAAGGTTTCGAGATTCTTTCCTGCAATTGCAGCTCCGATCTGACCCCTTGAGGACAGACAGTTGGAAACAAGGGGAGATGGAGGTGGGGGAAGGGAGCGGATGCTCTGTTTCACACCCTTCCAACTTGACGCCACCAGGGCTGGGATGGTGACAGGCCCTGGACTCAGCGTTTGGAGCAGCTGACTCTGTGGACAAGAAGCAGATAAACTGCACCAGGCCTCTTAATGAACCCAGCGCCAGCTCCAGATTAACTGTCGCCACTTGCTCCTCCCTGATCCCTTTCTCCAGGAGAGACTCCGAGTTGCGAGTTGCATTAGCTGAGAGCTTGGAGCAGGAGCTGGGACCCCAGGGCCAGTGCTCTCCAGGGAAGATCTGGAGGGAGCAGAGACCCCAGGGAGCTCTGATTAAAAGCTTGTTTGATTCATCTTAACTCCAGTTGAACCCAGCTCTCCAGGACAAACGAGAAATAGGAAACCAGCAACTCTCTGAAAAACGCAGGTAGAAACTTCTCAGGCATGTTAACTTAAAAACCAACATGTTTTACCTTTTTGCTTTTTACTCCTTTTTTCCCTTCATGTCACCTTTGAATCATACATTCTTTCTATCCACAGGAGAGGTATGTCCATTACAAGCAGGCAAATTCTGTTTAACGATGTGGAGAGCCCTGTCCCAGATCAGCAGGGCAACAGCAAAGATAAGACTGAAATCTGGGAGTCCTGCCTCCTATCCAGGGATATTTCATTATAATATTTCCTCCTTCCATTTATCTTAATAATTGCCTCAACTTTATGCTTTATTTTGGCCCTTGGAGGCCTGGCCATGCAGTTTCTAAGAAATGGATCATCTCTTGGTAGGTAACTGGGACAAGCAGATTCAAACACATTTCTTCTAGGTTGCACGCTGCTAGGATAACCGCCTGAGCTCGTAAGAGTTATACGTATGTTAACTAATTAGTATTCCTGGGAGTGTGAGCAAGTGGTCATTTTTGTTAGGGAAGTAAAGAAAGGTTTTCTGAAGGCATTTGACAGAGAGGAAGATATTTCTTATTTGAGGCAGTGTCAGTGCCCAGAAGCTAGTTGAAGTGACTTCAAAAGGGTCTTCAAACACTAGGATAAAGCCCAGGCCAGGGGAGGATATGAGGTCTGCACCCTCAAGCATGTATTTTCTAACAGTTTTAAGATTCCAAGGGAATGTGGCAGGAGACAGTTACAACGGACTGGATATGATCTAGCAATATCAAGGAACTTTGATTTTTATTTCAATGTTTTACACCCACAGTAAAAGTTTTTAACTGAAGGAGGTAGGAGAATTCCATTTTTTTTTTTTTTTGTCCTGGCTGCTGTGTTCAGATGGATTAGTATTATTCCCTGACAGTTCCACCTAGGTGAGCAAGACCAGGCCATAAATTGCTTCCGTTGACCACGCAGTGGCTGTTGAACACAGCTCTAGTCACTCAGTAGGGCTCTGCTGAATTCTGAATGGGTTTCAGATGTTTCCTTAGCTGGTGATGCTCATTAGCATCATCGTCCTTCCCATTTGACTAGTAAACAGTCCATTGCCTATTACTCAAAGTATCACCCCTGGGCGATCTTCAGCAGTGTCACTCGGGAGCACGTCCGAAGTGCCGAATCTCTGGCCCACCCAGATCTACGGACTCAGCGTCAGCAATGTAACGACATCCCCATGCGACTCATGTGCACTTTCAGTTTGAGAAGCACTGGTCCATGTTACATTATCTCATCTCATTCTTCTACCTCTGAGGTAGGCAGAGCAAGTATTACTATTTTCAATTCATATCAATGGAAACTGAGACTCAGAGGTCAGGAACTTGCCCATGCCCACACAACTAAGTGGGGAGGTTGAAATTTGAACCCAGCTCTTGGAACTCCAGATCCCAAGCTCTGTCTCCTATGCCATGATTCATGAGGGAGATAGGAGCTGACTCGATGCAAATGCATTATCCGGAAACACGACTCCTTTGTGCTTTTGACTGTCTCTCTCATGGGAGGCTGTGGAAGACGCTTTCTGAAAGAGGCAAAGCTATGATCATGAGCTTCGTTCTCCCTTCAGTCTTTTCTTTTGTGTTTTTTTTTTGTTTGTTTGTTTGTTTTTGAGACAGAGTCTCACTCTGCTGCCCAGGCTAGAGTGCCATGGCGTCAGCCTATGTCACAGCAACCTCAGACTCCTGGGCTCAAGCAATCCTTCTGCCTCAGTCTCCCAAGTAGCTGGGACTACAGCCATGCACCACCATGCCCGGCTAATTTTTTTCTATATATTTTTAGTTGGCCAATTAATTTCTTTTTATTTTTAGTAGAAACGGGGTCTCGCTCTTGCTTAGGCTGGTCTCAAACTCCTGACCTTGAGCGATCCGCCTGCCTCGGCCTCCCAGAGTGCTAGGATTACAGGCGTGAGCCACCGTGCCCGGCCACCCTTCAGCCTTTTCTTTCTTCTTCTTTTTTTTTAAGAGGCTGGGTCCTGTTATGTTGCCCAGGCTGGCCTTGAACTCCTGGGCTCCAGCTGTCTTCCCTCCTTAGCCTCTTGGGTAGCTAAGATTGCAGGTGCGTGACACCACAGCCCGCTAAGTCCTTTTTTCCCTCAGCCACCTAACAGCATCTCTAACCCTGGCCAACTACTTTACAAGCGCAGGCTGTTAGCAATAATTGCCAGCACCTGTCACAGTGCCTGGCATTTAGTAGGCACTCAGCAAATGTTTGTTGAGCCAAATAGAATTATCTAGCATTAGCACAAGCTCTGTTTGACTACCAAGGCACACTGGTAAAGCATTCTGGGTCTTCATGACTCCTCTCTCCAGTCCTAGAAAAACATTCAAATTACAGGTCCTCCAGACAAGAATTAGCCACACCATCTTCTTAACCTGAAGGGCAGATTTTCAAAACAAATTCTATTTTCTGTGTCTATCTGTCTCCTGAGCAGGGCTCACGCCAGGAGCTGCAAAAGGCTGAAGTTGAGTGTGAAATTGACACGCTTACACTGGAAAACAGGCTCTGCTGCATTTCCTTGGCTGGAAGCATGGAGTGTGGGAAAAATCAAGAACATTGACTGAGCCAAGTTCAAAGCCAGGGGTCAGCAGAAGGAGATTACTGGGTGACAGTTACTGGGGTCTGCCTGTAACGTTAATGGCTAAAATTTGGGGCTTTCTCTGAGATTGTTGACAATGGGAAAAACCTGAAGTTAACCAGACAGGGAATTTCAGTGCATCTAAACGGACACAGGGCTGAACAGGAAACGCCTAGTTTTCTTTGCTTGCTTCCCCAAGAGAGTAGAAATGAAGCAAAGTTCTGAGGAGTTGAATTATTATGCTGCAAGAAGTTTTCTGAAGATGTGGGCTATGAAGATGGATCTCATTAGTAAATTTGAAAGCTAGCTATTCCACTCCCCTTTGCATTTTAGCCTCTCCCCCAAAATATAAATGAAAGGAATACACTATTTTTTACAAGGAAGCTATCAGTCCTTACTCTCCCTGAGTGGGCACATATTTGGGGACCCTTCTACCTGGGAAGGGCTGGGTTTGTTGCTTTACCCACATGTTCTCATCCAGCCCTCTTTATGTCTGGTGGTCTGCGAGCCATCAGAGAGAGACACTTACAAATTTGTCTTTCTTTGCGTGCGTCAGAGCCCAAGCTACAGAGAAAGTGAGCCCCACATGCAACAAGACACGATGTGGCCTTTGATCAAATGAAGACTGCAGAGCTTTGCTTTATCCTTGTCCAACTTTTTTAGAAGCCAGCGCAGTGACTATTTTCCTTCCACATAATGATCTCGGGAGGTGGGATTCACCTCTTGTGGTATGGGTGGGAGAGCGTCCTCCATTTACACCTACCCTGCTCTACTTATTTTGGCCAGGAAATCTGTAGCCTTGGGATTTGCTAAGAGATAGATCAGGAAGAAAGACAGCACCAGCTTCAGGGTATCTCTAGGCAAGGGGTTGTTTGCAGGAATATAAAATCCCATTCCTACTTCCTATAATTTAGTCAATAACATTGTTGCGGGGGCAGGGAGGGTAGGTAGGTTTCTTTCCCTTCCTACTAATCTGCTCATTCAGATTTTCTACTCAAGGCTATTTGCTGATTCATTCAGTCACCCAACTCATATGGGACGCCAGTGGTGTGCAGAGCACTGTGTAGGCATGGAGAGAGCCCATCACTTCTCCCTTCCCACCCCAGTGTTCCCTGTGCAGACTTACAGCATTTTATTGCTTTTCCTTGATATGTTTTCCTGCATCTCCCTGGAAAAGACAATAAACATCTCTAGGGAAGGAGTTATACTAGTATTTGGTTTTATCCTAAGCATCCAGCCAGAGTGTCTGGCACATGGGAAATATTCAGTATATGTTGACTAAATGGAATGAACAAGGAGGGTTGAGAAGAAAAAGACGAATTAATCAGATAGATCCAGGCTTCAGAAAGAAAAACAAATCTAAGTTCTTCTGAGTAGGCTGGGCTTGGGGGAAATTGCCAAAATGATCCTGGGTTTGGAGATTTCACCTCTCCAACCTTGACATTACTGCAGCCTCAGGTTGGTTGCTGTGCTGTTAATAGTGTCATAAAGATATTTGTCAGGACTGAGGACAGCTGATATGTCATCATTTTGAGTATTACATAGGACATTTGTCAGTGATACAGTATTGCTGTTGCAACAATACATTTTAATTGATTTGTAAAATTATTATTATTATTTTTGAGACAGAATCTCACTCTGTCACCCTGAAGTAGAGTGCAGTGGTGTCATTATAGCTCACTGCAACCTCAAACTCCTGGGCTCAAGCGATCCTCCTACCTCAGCCTTCCGAGTAGCTGGGACTGTAGGCCTGCACCACCATGCCCAGCTAATTTTTTCTATTTTTGGTAGAGACAGGGTCTCGCTCTTGCTCAAGCTGGTCTTGAACTCCTGAGTGCAAGTGATCCTCCTGTCTTGGCCTCCCAGAGTGCTAGGATTACAGGCATGAGCCCGGCCAGATTTGTAAAATTATTAACATACCTATCAGTGTTCATAGTTTTGTGTGCATTTTTAAAAAACATTTTATTGAAGTATGATTGACATACAATAAGCTGTACATATTTAATATGTACAACTTGATGAGTTTGGAGATAAGTATACACCCATGAAACCATCACCACAATCAATTCCATAAACATATCCACACCTCCAAAAGTTTGTGTGCATTCTTGGACAGAATCACAATATGCCAGAATACTGTAGAAGGAAGTTTGTAACTTTCTTTTTCGCAAATGAGAAATTGAACTCCAGACACTGAGCGAGGACATATTACCAGCTAAGGGAAGAGCTGGGATTAAAACCAAAGCCTCCCAATTCACAAAAAAATGCTTAGAAACCATGGATAAGATGGCAGTGGCTGTGAGTTACTTTGCTCTTATTCAGGGGACCTGAGCATTTTTTCCTATTTCCTATATATGGAAGGTTTTTTTTCCTCTTTCTGTGTCTCTCTCTCTCTTTTCCTTCCTTCCTTCCTTTTCTTTCTAATGCTAACATTTACAATATTGAACACCTATGGTGTTGCAGGCACTATGGTAAGAGTTTATATGCATTCTCTCATTTAATCTTTGCTATAATCCTATGAAGTAAATATAATAATAACAACAACAGTTATTATTCTCATTGCACAGAAGAGGCATTGGGAAGTGAAACAACTTGCCCAAGATCCCACAATTAGTAAGTGGTAGAGCTGGAATTCAAACCCAAATACATCTCACTGCAGAGTCTGTGCTCTTAATCATGGCTCTATGGGTTCTTTTACTGCTTTACTCAGGTTTCAGCAATGCCCCACTATGGAGAACTGAGCTCCCTTGCTGAGATAGGGATCAGCTTTGCCACGTAGGTACCACGCTTCATCCTATTTTGTGCACATCCCCACTATAGCTGCTTATAATTATTTCTTTTTATGCCCATCTCTTACAGGAGAGTGGAAGCTGAAGGAACTGTGTCTTTCATCATTTTATTTCCAACACCTAGCACAGTGCCTTGCACAGCGTACGTGCATAATACATGCTGAAAACAACGGCTAGATAAATGAAACTATGGCATAGCCCACAGGGTTATATAACACTAATATAACTACTTGGAGCCTCCCAAGTGGGGATTTGATCTACTACGTGTGTTCTCTTTGACTGATTTCCTGACAGGAGAAAGAACAGCCTCTTTCATGTCCTACCAAATACAAATGTCGGTAGATAATCTTCCAATCTCTGAGGCCTGGTGTCTGGCCCCTTTACTCCTTTGCCGGGTGCATTCTGGCCTTCTAGGCAGGGCATCAGCAGTAAGGATCATATCTATAGAACTCAGGGGCCATTGGGCCTGATATATCATTAGGTGCACATTCCATGTGGGACGATGGCTCTATTCTCTGGTGTAATGCGCATCCCTTGGGGAGAGCTGTGCCTAGAAACAAGGGCATTGGTGGTACGGCAGCCCTCCCCACTTCAGCAGGACTTTAATGTCTGGAGCCAGGAATCCCTTCTTCTCCTTGGTGGCTTGGCTGGATCTCCCCAAACCATGAATGACCTAGGCTGGTATCGTGTGCTTCATAAGAGGATTATAAGGCTTATTGCCTGTTGAAGACTAACTTGCTGTTTTTATATAAGGCCAGTTTTCCCAAATCCATATTTCTAAACTGGGAGAAGGGTCCATGCTACTGACCCTGATGTCTGACAAGAGACCCTGCAATGCTCGTTCTGGTTTGAAACTTCTGCATGGAAAGGTGCTGGTCCAAGACCATGCTCACTTCCTTGTTGGGCTGTCACCTCTGTGTTTGGTCTGTTTCCATGCTTCTAGTCAAAGCCTGAAAGTCCCAGTGCTGGACTCCCCACAGCCTGCTCCCTTTGCCTGCTGAGGGAACTGATCCCACCCAGGCCTGGCTAGGAAGAGTTGGTTGCCATCCAGGTCTTTGCCCTTCCTAGTGGCCAGGGAGTTCCAACTCCAGCTGGGAGATGGGCCTGCTATCCACAACTCCTCTCCAAGAGTGTGCTCTCCCATGGGAAAGGACATGGACCCTTCCTCCCTGAGACCCCAAGAGAGGCACACAGTCACAGGAGGGGAAAGAAAGGTTCTTGGTACTATAAATATTTCTCAAATGTCTCCTGTAAATCTCCAGATGTGTCAGCGAAGCGCAAGGAGGAGAGCTTGAATTAGAGCCGATTAGAGACCGTATTCTCCCAGAGGAGGCCAAGCCTGCCCGTCAACCGAGCTCCACTTGGCCGCAGGGACCACCTCGGGAGGAAGCTTCTCCTGACAGCTTTCCCGGGAGCTGCCCGGTGCTCATTCCGGGGCTCTGCGAGCTTTGGGAAGGACAGACACCATTTCCCCTTTGCCCTCCTGCCCTTTGTGGTGAGAGCTCCGGAGTCACCCCCGTGCCCTCTTCCGAGGTGAGTGGGGGACAGGGAGGGCGCGGAGGGAGAACCGAGAGGTGGCAGAAGCAAACTGCCCGGGCCGGTGGGTGATTTATGAAGTGCTGAAAAGCATCTTCGAAGCTGTCATTTATCTTACGGCTCTCAGCCTAAATAAACACTGAATCCGCCTAATTATAGTTACAGTGGAAACACAACACCCGAACCTCATCGCCATCGCTGCCAGCCCGGCTCCGGCGCGGCTCCGCCCGGGCTCCGCGTCAGCGCACAGCTGCACCCTAGCGGCGGCCCCGCGCGCCGGGGCGCCTGGGCTCCAGCGAAGCCGGCTTGTCCTGCTTCTACCCGGCGCCCCTTCTGTCCCCTCTCCCCGCTCTCCCCTCTCCTTTTAAAGATCCCACGCAGGTACACCCGGAAAATAATTTCGGTCAGGAGCAGAGGCACCATCTCTATCCCGCAGGGAAACTGCACCTGCTGCAACCACCCAGCTACGGCAGGGGTTGGAGGGGACCCTTGGCCTGGATGTTCCCACTCTTTCCCTGTCCTGGGAGCTTCCTTAGGTTGTGGTCACCTGGTCTAGCCTGGCCCAGGAAGATCTCCTGCGAGGGCAAGGAAACTCTCTCTCTGTTGTTGACCAGATGAAGACAGGCAGCAAGAAGTCTTGGGCATCATTTAAGGTAAAGGAGGGAGGACATTCTTTTTGTTCCTTGGTGATTTTGTATCCTCCCAAGGAAGAGGGAAAGGCTCCTCTTGCTTGAGGCTCCTTTCTCTATTCCTGTTCCTGGGCTTGAACTTGTAACCGCCCTTCCTCTTTGGCATATGGGAGGCCTCTTGCCTTTAGAAATTCTTCTATCCTGGACTTCAAAGCGGAGAGGCAGATGCTTCAAAAGCAACCAGGACAGTGACACCCCGGTGTGGCTCTGGATGAAGCACTCATTCGTTTAATCTCCAACTTAGTCTTTGTCCTGGGGAGGTGCAGTTTAGGGCCAGGGCTGTGCTTGACATAGCAAAATAATCCAGTTATTCTAACAACTAAAGGAATCAGCCCCATGGCTGATGGACTCATACTCCCTTCAACTCTGCAGAACCAGTTCGCTGAAAACAAGAATTTCAGAGCCCAAGGCAGTGCATCCACAGGGGTAGTTCTGGATTTTCACCACGTGGTGTTAACTTATATGCTAGCATATAAATTACACTAGACATATAACTCACCCCTAATTTACTGCTGTCTTTCTGTGTGTGCAGGGTCTTGTTCTGGCAGACAAATTTGGGGATCTAATAACAAAGTAAAGGAAGGATTCCTCAAGGGCAGGTGTAATCTGAGCAGGCCCCTGGAGGATCTGGGCTTTGGAAAAGTGTATAAATAAGGAAATGGTTGCCACCTACAAGTTGAGTAGGAATGGAATGAGACCTCAAGGAAAGAGAAACTGAGAGAGTATAGAGGACAGAACAAGAAGAGGAAGCTCATTAAGACCCCAGAGTGGGAATTTGCATCTTGATTTTGCTTCCTCACTCAGCCCTGACTTGCTCCATCAGAGGGCTGCAGAATGTTGTCTTGCTTCAGGTCCAGCATTGAAACCAAGCCAGAGCAGCCAAGACCATGGCCCCATAACTGTGAGGGGCTTGGGCAGATGGGACCAGGTGAGAGGCTCTGAATTCAAACTTTCCCATGACCCCAGCAGCCTCCCTGACAGTCTTTGGCTCCCTCTCTTCTCCAAAGAACAGTGTCCCGGGCACCCTAAATCTAGTCTGCTCAGCCCTGTCTCAGAATCCTACTCAAAGGAGAAAAGCAGGGCCTTTTCTGGGGTCTGGAGAGGAGTGTAACAAAAGATACATCCATTTTTTACTAGTTACGCTACTGCTTATCCATTAAAGTAAGATAAAAATACCTGTTCCCTGCCTGGCTCCCAGAGCACCAATTCAAATGAATGAGGATGTAAAAGCTCATGGTAAGAAAATCTCTCCCTAGGTAGTTCCAGATGAAAGAACAGCTCTTTAGCACTTCTAGTGAGTTAGACAATGAGGCCTCTCCTTATAGCTGGCTGGGGTAATCTCTGCATTTTTTTTCTTTGAAATAAGAGGGAGGCATAAAACCTCAGTACAGTTGAGTGACTTTCCAGAAGTCACACAGTAAATCACTCTTGAAGACTTGATTCTTTGTTTATAGGATCACAAATACATTTTAAGAATATTTGGGGTACATTAACTCTTTGAAGGCCAAGACAGAAGAAAACCACATTTTAAAATGGCATACCTATGGGTCCATGAGAAAATACCTTTTTAGTAGAAAGGGGAAAACTCTCTACTGATGTTTGGCTTTACTGAGCCTCTTCCAGTTTTGTGGGTCTCCCTGCCTTTCCTCCTTTTCCCTCTCCCATTTTCTTCCCTTGCCTTCCTTGATTCTTCTTGATTTTTCTTCCCCACCCCTGTCCCTGCCCCCCTCCATAAACACTTCTTAATAGTCCAGTCAGCAGTTTTTTCCCCAGGATGCCTTGCTTTATTTTTTTTGCTGCCAGCCCTTTCCTGCCAGCCGCCATGGCCTCCCCACCCTCCCAACTTCCTCAGTTGGTCCTGTGCAGAAGTCGATAGCTTATCTCTAGACAGCAACACAAAAGTGAGATAGGGGCTCAGAAGCCAGCAACTCACAGCATCTTGGAAAATGGCCTGCTCTTATGAACAGTTCTATCACCTCAGCCCATCCCCACCCCCTAGCAAAGATCACCCATGGGTGCTTCTTGTCTTTCTCTGGTCTAGCCTGATCCCACAATCAGAGGAGTCACTGGACTAGGAAAGACAAAAGAAAAGGTGCACCCCAGCTGAGGGTGCACCGTGACCCCTTGTCTTTCAAATGTCCATCTCAAATGGATTTCGCTCACAGCAACCTCGAGCCTATTTTACAGATGAGGAATATAAAGACCCAAGAGGTTTAAGCCAATGGTATGACAATTCCTCCAAAAATTAAAAATGGAACTACTTTATAATTCACCTGCTCCACTTCTGGATATATACCCAAAAGAATTAAAAGCAAGGTCTCAAAAAGATATTTGCCCACCCATGTTCATAGCAGCATTATTCACAATAGCCAAAAGTGGAAGCAAGCCAAGTGTTCATTGATGGTTGTGTTGAATGGGTAAACAATATGTGATATATCCTTACAATAGGATATTATTCAGCCTTAAAAAGAAAGGAAATTTTGACACTTGCTACAATATGAATGAACTTTGATAACATTATGCTAGGACAAATATCTATGAGTGGTCAAGTTCATAGAGATAGAAAGTAGATGGTGGTTGCAGAGGCTGAGGGGAATGGGTACAGAGTTTCAGTTTTGCAAGATGAAAAGGTTCTGGACGTTGGTTGCACAGCAATGTGAATGTACTTAAACACCACTGAACTGTACACTCAAAAATGGTTAAGACGGTGAATTTTACATTCGCATTTTTTACCACAGTTAAAAAATTTTTTAAAAGTTTAAGCCACATAACCCAGGTGTGATTATAAGGTCTCATTTTTTCCCCCCATTACAAAAACGATTATAAGGGGTAAGGGGTAAAGGAATGTGAATTAGAGACGTATAAGCCAGGAGTAATTTACTAATGTGTCATCCTTTGCATCCGAAGATGACAGCGTTACTATTTCTCTTTGGGCAACTATGGCTAGAAAGAGAGGTGAAAGCCAATAGCCCCTAAGTCGAGATTTAACATTGATTACAGAGTCTGATAGAGTTGAAGATTCAGACTTCTCCTCACTAAGTCTTTGCTCAGGAAGACCTTAACCCCAACTCCCTCCTCACCCACATCCCTTTCTGTCCATTCATGCTGCTTTGCAGCTGCTCACAGCCAAGAACTGAGATTCGCTCTGGGTGGAACCAAATATTTCGAGAACAGAAAGCGCCAGCCCCTGGAAAACTTGTGAAGCAGGCAAATTTATCTTTCAGGCCTTGAACGTTCCTTTCCTGCAACCGGCACAAGGCTAAGAATCAGGACACCTGAATTTTAGTTTCTGCTACTAACTTGCTGTGTGACACCGTGAATAACACCCTTCTTCTCTTGGCTTTGGTTTCCTCACATGCAAGAGGTTTGTTCTACATGATCTTTAAGGCTTCCCCTCCAGCACTGACCCAGTAGAAGTTTTGAAACTTTTGGCCCCTTAACTCTATTTCCTCGCCAGACTCTCAGAAAAACTGAGTTTCTCTTTCAGCAAAACTGTTCTGGGCAGGTTCCGGACACATTTTCTTCAAGGTATTTGCATTTCCTCTTGGATCCATGAAAGGAAATGAGGCTGTAACTTGGGAATGTCTTCTGATTCAATGAACACAGGGCTTTTCAAAGGGGTAGGGTGGAGGTGGGGGAAGGGACTCACCCCAGGCTGCCAACTTTTCCTGTGCCAGGGTGCGGCCCTTGGGTGGAGTGGGTGGAGATCTTTGTGCGCCTCTGCATGTGTGGCTCAGGGGTGAACCCACTATGCAGCTTCCTCTTTTTCCAGGGTCTCTGCAGGGATGCTGGCAGCCCCCCATCTCTGGAGAAGTGAGTTCCAGCTCAGATACCAATGAAGTCATCAAGATTCGTGGTCTGAGCTGGAATCTGGAATCTGGCAGGAGGGCTTGCGCAGCTGTTTGTGGTTTCTGTTTTCCTCTGAAAGAAAGTCTGAGCAGATGATGCTGTAGGTGCTGCCTGTTTCCATGTGAGGGAGAAGCAGGATATGGCTCCAGATCAATGGAACGGGCGGGGAGTTGGCAAGGAGAGTCTGGGCTGACACATAAATGACTTATTTCATGATATGAAAGATCCCAACCTCTATCAGATAACTTCCTCCAATCTGCTTTCATTCTTGGAAAATCTCACTTCTTCCCCAATACTTCTTCATGAGGGTTTTTGCTTTTGGAGGCTTTGAGGGTCAGCTGCTCTGGGTCTGAGGGAATTCACTCCACTGCGAAGACAGCTTTTCATCTCCTCTGGGCAGCGAGGCTCCTCATCAGGAAACATCAGCTCCCCAAGGGAGGGGCCTCCAACTCCAGCAGGATTAATGTGTAGTTGTAGAGGGCTCCCGGTGTCCTGTGGACAGAGTAGGGCAGGACAGGGCAGGGACAGCTTCCAGAGCACAGGGAAGGCCACTTGCCATCCCTGCCTGGGGAACTTATGGAACCTCCTTAGCCAGCAAAGCACTATATTGGAGGCTCCAAGAGCTAGGAGTTCCAGTTTATCTTCATCTTTCAGAGGCTTGTGTCTAATGGGACAAACCAGGGACTTCTACCCCCCAAAAACAAATCTAACGTAACAGAAGAATAAGCGCCCAGTGGGGAGGGCCAGGCTGGTTCAGATGTGCAAAGGGAGGACAGAATTAGAAAAAGATGTGCACAGGGTGGTTCTGATTGGGAAAGTCAAGAATTATAGAATATCAAAGTTGAGAGGGACTTTGAGTTCTGGCCCAGCCTTCTTATTTTCCAGATGGAGAAATGGTAGAAAGTGACTCCTCTAAAATCTGCATCAAAGATGAGGTTCACATATGGTTCTTCTGACCCTAGTCCAGTGCTCTTTCCTCTACATTTGGTCTCTAACTGTCTGGTTTGTCCTACATTCTAGAACTCCAAGACTCACTTCCTCTATGACTTTCCAACTAGCCCCACCTCATGCATGCCATTTTTGTACTGGGTTCCCACTCATTCCTCCCCCTCACTGGCCACTGTGTTCTGTTTTTTTTTTTTTTTTTAAATCATCTTCCTGCTAACAAATTTTCTGGCTATAGAGGTAAATGCTCACAAACAGTCTGAAGGCATCTTTCTTGCTATCAGGCAAACTGCCCTTTAAAATTGTCTGTTTGGAATTGGTTTGATCTATTAAATACATCATAGACTTGTCTGCAACTACCAGGAATACTTCCTATGGTTTCT
>CAUYRT010035122.1:0-45815 GCA_963574885.1 Lepilemur ruficaudatus
CAATAGGGGGAAGGAATTCCTCTAAAACTGATTTATGTGATTAACTGTACATCTTGGTAAATTCACTAAAAATCATTTAATTGTACACTTAAAATGGAGTAAAGGCATGATATGTAAAGTATACTTCAATAAAGAAAAAAAGTGACTTATATTATTGCTCCTTAAAGTGTGATCCATGGACCAGCAGCACTGGCATCCTTTTGGCACTTGTTAGAAATGCAGAATCCCGGGCCTCACTCAAGAACTACTGTCTTGGAATCTGTAGTTTGACACACTCCCCAGGAGATTTCTATGCACATTAATATTTGAGAAGCACTGGATAAAACCATAGAGATGTCTGTTATCTTATAATACAATAAATCCACAGGTGAGGTGACTCCAAAGACTATTAAGTCTGGAACTCCATGTAGCCAAAGTTGTAGTTCTGAAAATTTATCTGTTTTGCTGGCCTCTGTCTGTCCTCAGATGGTCTTAATGACTGAAAATTAATTGTAGCAGTTCCTAGTATCTTATCTTGACACATTTTTGCCTCTACATATTGTCAGGACCATCTCTTCCTGCTCTGCATTATTTTATTCCACTACCTCACCACTCTATTGCCAGTCATATATTTATACTGCATTTGTCTTTTGCTTTTACTTTCCTTTCTAAATAACTACTTGAAGAAAATAAAATGAAACAAGAAAAAATGTAAACTCTTGTCTGCGGATGGTGGATTTTTATTTTGTGAATTTGACATTTTTTTCAAATCTATTTGCATCTTTAGCATATTAGCTGAAAATGTGAAACTCCTTTCTCATTTTAATCATGTTTGAATTAAATAAGAAATTGTCATTTGCATCTAGCAAAAAACTTAAATATCAGCAATTTCATATGGCTTAACCTAATACATGTTTTATCCATAAAAAATAAAATAGTGCAAGGTTTAGAGCACAGACTTGGTTCACAGATAGTTTGTGATTCATATACTGGCCTCACATGCCACTCTGTCACCTTGGGCAAGTTCCTCAAACTACCTTTCAGAGTTCCAATGTCCTAAGAAATAAAATAACATAGTATTATTTACCTCGGTGATAAACACGAATATTCAGTGTTTCTCAAACATGTTAATCATGCTTCACCTTCACAATTTTTCCTATACCTGCACTATTTTTATCATTATTTATTAACACTTTTCCTTAAAATGACTAATTTTTTACTTAGCCTTATCCTAAATTATGTATGATTTTAGTGGAAATCATTGGAAAAGCAAAAATATTTCGAACACTATGTTAAAGACAATTGTTCCTAAAGTTCATAGAAAAAGCATACAAAGTTAAGCTCTCCATGAGAGTTCCCCCATGTGAATATAATCTTTTTTTCCCCTAGAATTGTCATAACCCTAAGTCCATTTTTCTCTCAGAAGCTTCATATTTAGGAAAATCCTACCTGCTGTCTAGGAATTCCTCTCACTTTAAATTAAGCTGTGCAATAAACACAACTCGAAGCAAATTTCCTAATTATGTAATATTCACTGTGAAATATCATGGGATCAATGAAGGAGAACAGCTTCAGTAGTCTTATCATCTCTCCAAGTCTAGAAGAAAATGAAAGGGGAGTGATTGGGTAGCCTGAGTCTGATCCTCTTGGAGGTTTTCCTGTCAGCCTCACATTAATCTCTGTCTTCTTAAGCTTCTGAGTTTGAGCAGTGGGCAACTAATAAACCAAACACACACCTTAAAAAGATTAGCGGTGATTTTCAAATATACAGTATTCTCACCTGGATTCTTGTTATTCCAAGTGTAATCCATGACCAAACAACATTGACTTCACCTGGAAGCCTGCTAGAAATGAAAATTCTCAGACCCAACCCTCTGAATTTAAATTAAAAAACCCAGGTTGTCTGCATGCATATTTAAGTGAGAAGCTGTTACCGAGATCACGGGGCACCAAATCCAAATGCCTGGGATAGGAGTGTGAGGAGGACGCTCTGTGGCTAGTGCGTGTTCTGGCATAGGCTTCAGAAATTGGAAGAAAAGGCGAGTGGCAGCAGGCAGGTGAGACTTGTTCTTTATTGTCGGGGGGGATACAGCAGTGGCAAAAAGCATGGCCAAGAACATGGCGAGCACTTATACATGGCTCTGAACAATAGTGGCAACATGCTATGGGAAATTGCGATCACATAGGTTCACACAGGAGATAATGCCTTAGTTACATGAGTATCCTGACTCTTGCCTCCCCGGAAGGCTAGCTTGCTGGGGGGCAGGACCAGAAAAAACACTGCGGCAGTCATCTCAGTTTGGCTTAAGAGATCTATTGCTTATACAAATGCATTTCCCTTACAAGGAGTCTGAAAGATAACATTAAGGAAGTGAGATGAGTTGGGTATAAAAGAGGATAGGGAGTGGTGGGAACCACAGTAAACTAGACAGCTTATGCTTTGTATATGAAGGATAATTGATGTTGAATTTTACAGATTGTTGCCATGTGGGAAGGTAGGTTTAGAGTTGCTAAATCCTTTTAGATATTATAAAGAGCAGCCATATCTGATGTTTCTAGGCAGTATCTCATGATGTTTAACTACTGACAGCTATTTCAACTTATTTTCAATTAATATGAGACAAATTGGGCATATGGACTACTATTTTCTAATATGTAGTCAAGGCCTATAGTAAGGAAAAGAAATATTTACTCAGTTAAAACATATTCTCAGAACCCTTTTCACAGTAGAATGAATGCTCTATATTTTCAAGCTTATTAGTATCATCACCCACCACCACCCTTGTATCCTATTTTAAAATTTATTCTGAGGTTTATTTCAAGCTTCAGACAAATGAAATTCTTCCCTTTAAGAGCCTTAAGTCAGAACCCATTCTTAGGCAGTTGATAGCCACACTTTTCTCTGTAAGTGGAGGTAAAGTCAGGATGAGAATGTAATAGTCTCATATCAGAATAACTCCCAGTAACTCTTTGGGCATTGGCAGTTGCCCTTCTATTAATGTTAATATGAACAATATCTTGGTCTCTGCACAGTTTGGATGAGTTGTGAATATAGATTAAAGTTATCTAGAGCAGTGATTATCAAACCATTGAATGTCCATCAGAATCACCTGGAAGTCTTGTTAAAACACAGATTCCTAAGCCACAACCCCAGAGTTTCTGATTCAGTAAGTCTGGGTCTGGACCAGTGAATTTGCATTTCTTTTCTTTGTCTTTTTTTAATTTCAGGATATTATGGGAGTACAAACATTTTGGTTACATGTTATGACTTCACCACAGCCAGATCATGATTTGAGGCGTGCCCTTTCCCCCCCGACAATGCTCACTGCATCCATTAGTTGTGAGTTTAACCACCCCCAACCCCCCTACCCCCAAAGAATATTACTACCATGTGAGCACCTTAGTGTTGATCAGTCAGTGCCAATTTGATGGCGAGTACATGCGGTGCTTATTCTTCCGTTCTTGTGATACCTCACTTCGGAGGATGGGCTCAAGCTCTATCCAGGAAAATATAAGAGGTACTAGATCACTATTGTTTTTTATAATTGAGTAGTATTCCACTGTATACACATACCATATTTTATTAATCCATTCACGGATTGACGGGCACTTGGGTTGTTTCCACATCCTTGCAATACTGAATTGTGCTGCCATAAACATTCCGGTGATGTCTTTATTATAGAATGTCTTTTGTTCCTTTGGGTAGATGCCTAATAGTGCTATTACTGGATCAAATGGTATTTCTATTTTTAGCTCTTTGAGGTATTTCCAAATTCTTTTCCACAGAGGTTGCACTTCTGACAAGTTCCTAGGTGATGGGCTGATGCTGTTGGTCCAGGGCCCATACTTCGAGAACCACGAGTCAAGAGAGGAAAAGCAGGACTCTAGTTAGCTGGTAGACATTGATGTGACTGTACCAGTCATTAAAACATTGAACCACACAGGTTGCATGCTGAATGTCCCCATACACTCCCTGTCTACCTGCCACATAGCCATTCTGGTTCTACCCCCAAGAACCCCCAACCAGGCATTTCTATATCCTAGCTATAAAAGGCAAAACACCTGGCAAAACACTTAATGCATACACCCATTCATATTGATCAGTCCCTGAGTCCAAGCTTATAAGATGAAACCACAATCAAATATAAAAGATTGCTGGAGGTTCAGATTTCAGATTTTTAGGCAGAGCTCAAGAAATCTCCCAGAACCCAGGGATTAGTGTAGGGTATCATATTGTACAACTCTACTGTGCCTTATGCATTCAAGCTGCGCCTGCCTCCAGTTCCTCTGTGATGTCTCAGGGCCATTTCACAGGTTGTTCTTTCTGACTAGAAAGGCTCTATCCGTTCCTATTCACTACTTCTTACTTCAAGCTTTAGAGTTCTTCAAATATCAGGACTGTAATAAAGCTTTTTCTTACCTTACAGACTCAATTCACTTGCTCTCCTTTTATCCCAATTATAAGTAACTGATGGCCTCATGAGCTTTAAGTAGTGTCTGTGGCCTCACCTCTCCCTGTCCCATGTAAGCTCCATAACAGTAAGAGGCTGCATGGATCTTCCTTACCTCTTCATCCATAGTATGTAGGTACTCAATCATTGTATATTTAATAAATGCATGAATTCAATTTTCAAGTCTCAACTCTCAACCTATGTGTTCTGTGACAACACTGTTCCTGGTGACTGCAGGTCAGCTTGGGACTTCTCCCTGTGTACCCTCTGAAATGTATATAAATCTAACTATAATGATTTTCTTATCATGTCATAATTATTGATGTATCTATTTCTCCAGTAGTCTCTAAGCTACTTGAAACTGAGAATAGGTATTTTATTTTGTCCATTCCTAACAAATAGGAGTTTCTTGCATAGATATGGAAGTTAGTAAATATTTCTTGAATGAAATATCTGTCCAAAAGCAAAAAAAATAAGTAAATAATATTTTTAAATGAAATCCCTTATTAACTCTAAGACATGTGTATTGCACTTGAAAAATTTCTTCAAGGATAGGTAATAATGTGGGATTTTTGCTTCAGTTTTTGAAATGTTAGACTTTTAGCTTAATATAATGACAAACTGGGCAGGAAAACAACAAAAACAAAGAATGATATTGTAGCCAATTCTCATGAAATATTATCAGGTCAGTTCTCAAGGGAGAGACTGAACCAATATAGTGAAGGATTTATATACATCACAATACTGGAATGATGTTCATTGTCTAAGAGGTTTAAACCAGCAACTGTCAGTTTTTGCTTCCATTTAAATAGATGTCTCATCTTTGTTGTTTCCCATAAGAAGAAAATGTCAGCTTTTTGTGTTTGATAAATGAAAGCTCATTCTCAGCTGTGTGCTATGCCTCACGCCTGTAATCCTAGCACTCTAGGAGGCTGAGGCAGGAGGATCATTTGAGGTCAGGAGTTCAAGACCAGTCTGAGCAAGACCGAGACCCCCTAAAAATAGAAAAAATTAGCCGAGTGTGGTGGTGCATGCCTGTAGTCCCAGATACTGGGCAGGCTGAGGCAGAAGGATCACTGGAGCTGAGCAGTTTGAGGTTGCTGTGAACTAGACTGACACCATGGCACTCTAGCCGGGGCGACAGAGTGAGATTCTGTCTCAAAAGAAAAAAAAGAAAACAAAAAGTTAATTCTTATAGACTTCTGATTCCAATGCGCCTCAGGGTAAATGTGTCTATAAAATGTTAAAAGCCAATAACTAATACAATCTAAATTA
The DNA here is from genome assembly GCA_963574885.1 of Lepilemur ruficaudatus. Classification (NCBI taxonomy): domain Eukaryota; kingdom Metazoa; phylum Chordata; class Mammalia; order Primates; family Lepilemuridae; genus Lepilemur; species Lepilemur ruficaudatus. The sequence continues at coordinate 5,706 of CAUYRT010035122.1, forward strand.
TTTTAAACACTCTCAAAAGTAAAGGGAACATGAAATACATATTGGAAGAAAGCTCTGTTAATAATCCCAGACTTCGTGACCAGCTATGGAGCCATCATCTTTAACATCTACATTTTATGATAGTTGTTTAGTTCCCCCACCCCTTTCCCTGGAATTGTATATGAAGAGTGCTAGTGGTTTGTAACATTACATATGGGTTCCACGTTGGGGTTTGGATAGATTGGGATTAGGATGTGAGGATAAAGTAGCTGATGAATTTGGTATCTTTGTGTTTTAAACATACGTAGTGTAATGCAAGTTAAGCATTATGATAGTTATTCTTTTTTCGGATTCATTTCACTTTTCCATTTCTTGCTTTGTTCAAAGAAGATAACCTCTAAACTTTGTATCACCCAAGTTCCCTTTGGCCTTTGGTTGCTAGAAGACTTTATACAATGGAAGGCAAGACGGTGAAAGGGGAGATTGCGTTATTCACCTCTTCTGCTTCTGCCACACCTTACTATATGCACTGGCAGGGGTTGTGTTCCACTTGAGCTATAGCTCCATTGCACAGCTCCTCTTCCATATCTCTGACTCCTATTGAGCTCCAGGAACATTGCTCCCTTCCTCTCTGCCCTTCAGTTCCAGGGTTGCTAGGTCAGTTTTCTGTGCTGTTGGGTCCTTCACTAGATATCTAGTTATTTCCCCCCAACCCTGTACATGATTGTTTAAGTAGTCCCTGAGTTAAACATGTTTGAGTGTGCAGATACTTGGGTTGTGCTTTTGCATCCATTCAGCCAGTCTAAATCTTTTAAGTGGGACATTCCGACCATTCACATTGAGTGTTAGTATTGATATGTGGGATGCACTTCTGTTCATCATGTTGGATGATATCTTATTTTGTTTCCCTCTTGCGCTATTGTTTTACAAGAGCAGTGACCTTTAACTTTTGGGTGTTTTTACACTGGTGGGTATCTATTGTGCTGTTCTACATAAAATATAATGCACCTTTGAGCATTTCCTGTAGAGCAGGTCTATTAGCAACAAATTCCCTTAGTTTTTGCTTGTCTGGAAAAGTCTTTATTTCTCTATCATTTATTAAACTTAGTTTTGCAGGATAAAAAATTGTCAGTTCTGTTTAAGAAGACTAACAATAGGGCCCCAATCCCTTCTGGCTTGTAAAGTCTCAGTTCAGAAGTCTGCTTTTAGCCTGATGAGTTTTCCTTTTTAGGTTACTTGTTTTTATCTCACAGCTTATAGAATTTTCTCCTTCATTTGGACTTTGGTCAGGTTGATGATTATGTGTCTTGGATATGTCCTATTTGCTATAAATCTTCCTGGTGTTCAATGACCATCTTGTATCTGGATATCTAAATATCTAACGATATCATGGAAGTTCTCCTTAATAATTCCCTCAACTAGTTTCCCAGTCTTTTCACTTTTCTTCTTCTCCTCCCTCAAGGATACCTTTAATTTGTATATTGGCTCCTTTCACATAGTTCCATATTTCCCTGAGTGATTGTTCTTTCTTCTTTGTTCCTTTACGTGATCTTTGACTGACTGGGTTAGTTTGAAAGCTTTGTTTTCTAGCTCTCAGATACTTTCTTCTGCTTGGTCTACTCTGCTTTGAGGCTTTCAGATATATTTCATAATTCCCTAAATGACCTTTTCATTTCTTTTAAGTTCTGTTATATCCTTTCTTATGTTATCTATCTCTTTAGTGAGTTTTTCACATTTTTCATTCATGTCCTGAAATATTTTGTTGGTTATTTTGTTTCAGGTTTCAACTTTCTCTTCAATTCCATTCATCTTGTTTGCCATCCATGTTCTGAATTCCATTTCTGACATTTTGACAATTTCCTTTGGTTGGGATCTGATGTTATGGATCTATTGTGATCCTTTGTGGATGTCAAACTGGCTTGTTTTTTCATGTTTCCAGAATTCTATTACTGGTTTCTTCTCATCTGAAACCTCTTATCTGAGCTCAGGGCTGATCAATTTGCAGCACACCTGTTGTCCTTTGCTGGGAACTCTCCTACTTAGTGAGAAGGAGGAGAAATCCCTAGATTGTGCTTCTGTGTCTTACTCTGGAGGATTGACCTGGCGGGAGAGGGGTGGATGCACTGAGAGCCTGTAACACAGCTGTTCTCCTGAATCATCCCATTTCCCTGTGATTGTCACAGTCCATGGTGGTACTGGGGGATATTCATTTGGATTGGTGGGTTGGTCCCCAGGCCATTGTTGAAAGCTTGTGCAAGGGGCTTGGCAGGTCCCTCTCCATGGAGGTGTGTGGCATGACCTTCACTGCTGCTTGAGCAGGTCAAAGAAACTCAATGGGCACCTGGATGCACCCACAGCACTGCAGCTAGTGGCAGGGCATGCCACAGTACCTTGGCAGGTGCCTGGAAAGTCTTGCTACTTTGATTTATTTGTTCAGCAGATATTCACTGAGTACAAGCTCTTTGTGCCCAGGCCTGAAGTGACCACGCTGAGTCTTTTGTCCATTTTGAAATTGGGTCATTTATTTTTCTTACTTTGGAGTTGTTTGAGTTCCTTATGTATTTTGGATATTAACCCTTTACCAGATATCTAGGTTGAAAATATTTTTACATTCACTAGGTTGTCTCTTCACTCTGAATCCTTTTCCCCTGTGGAGAAGTTTTTAGTTTGTGTAATTCTGTTTGTTTATTTTTGCATTTGTTGCCTGTGCTTTTGAGGTCATATCCAAAAAATGATTTCCCAGACCAATGTCATGAAGCTTTTCCCATATGTTTTCTACTGGTAGTTTCATAGTTTCAAGTCTTACATACAGGTGTTTAATCCATTTGAAATTGATTTTTTATATGGTGAGAAATAAGGGTCTAATTTTATTTTTCTGCATGTGGATATCCACTTTTCCCAGCAGCATTTATTGAAAAGATTGTGCTTTCCTCATGGTGTGTTTTTGGCACCTTTGTCAAAAATCAATTCATTGTAAATTCATGGATTTATTTTTGGGCTCTCTGTTCTGTTGGTCTATGTGTCTGTTTTTATGCCAGTACAATCCCTTTTTTGTTACTATAGCAGAAGCTCTTCTAGTTGGAGACTTTAACTTTAGTGAGGAGATCAAAATCATCAATCAAAAAAGAACCATATTATTAGTGGATCCATATTGATTATCGTTTGTTTCTTATTGGTTATAACATTGTACATAGGGATATTAAGACATTCCTGGCAAATATCTTATTTTTCTGATATATATCTACTTGCTTCCCATTGCATAGGATCAACTCAAGTTATCCTTTGTGATTAAGTTTAAAACAGTAATGCCTTCTTTGTTGATTCAGCAATATGAGGATCCCAACGTGGAGCAGGAGCATCTCAATTTCTAGTCTGAAGAAACCATGTCTGAGTTTCTTATTAAAAATTTCTTCTTTAAATCAAATTTCTTACTGGTGAACAGGTAGTATACAGATAAGCAAGGAAAAGAGGCTAAAATAAACGATGTGGTCATGAATTAGGTGGAGAAATTAGTATGAACTCAAATTCAACTTAATGTAGGTACACATGATTACATATAAAAGTATTCATTGGTGACTATATACACATCCATTCTTTCTTCTGTCAACCCCGAAGTCCTAAATGCAACAACATCCCAGAAGCAATGAGCACACCCAACAAAAAGATCTTGGCTTCCAATATTATTCTCCAGTAAAAGGAGCCAGGACACTGTAGAGAAATGGCTGATTATAAAATTAGGACAGGAAATATAGGAAATGAGCAGGGTGCTTTTTGTATTGCCAGAAAGTTGGGACATGCTCAAACCCCCTCCCTTAAAAAACACATTAATGGGGTATATTAAAGGAGCCAATTGAAAGAGCTTCCAATGTCTAAGCTGAAAAAATGTGAGCAAAAACAAAAAGGAAAAATTAATATTGGATTTAGCCCAAAGTATAAAATAACCATACATGAGTCCACACTATGTAAGTAGGTAATTGAATAAATAAATAAATGGAATAGAGACAAATCTCCTGTGCAGAAGAACTCCAAATAACTTAGGTAGCTACTTTGCCCTCAAGGAAATATAACGCACTAGTTCTTAAGTGTTGGCTGTATATAGTGACTTCCTTATATTAAAAAAAAAAGTGTAGAAAGGGGAAAGAGGATTAACTTTACATACAGTAAAAACAAACAAACAAACAAAAAACCCTGACACATATTACTTTAGCCAGATGATCAAAGTTAGCATCAACACCGATAAGTCATGTTGAGCATATATATTCTTGATGTAATGTGATTAAAATGACCCATTACATCTGTGGTCTTTCTCTCAAAAACCCCAGGCTAATTATGAGAAAAAAAAAACATCAGATGAATCCCTTTTTTTGGGAGAAGAGGGGCATATTACAAAATCCCTGCCTAGCCAGTATTCCTTAAAACTTTCAGGAAAATTCTAAAAAATTGCCACAGACAAAAGCAGACTAAGGAGATAGGGCAACTAAAATGTAATATGGAATCTTGGAAGAGATGCTGGAATAGAAAAAAATGTTTAAATATAAGGATATCAGAATTGAATATAGATTCCAGTTAATAATAATGCACAGATACTGGTTCACTAATTGTAACAAATGTTCCATATTAATGTAAGATGTTTATAAAATGGGGGACTAGGTACAAGGTATATGCTAACTCTCTGTATCACGTTCTCATTATTTTTTGGTAAATCTAAAACTGTTCCAAAAAAATAGTCTATTAAAAAAATGCTGTTATGAGTGTGTTTTGTGTGTTTAAATGTGCTGATTAATGGAAAATTCTGATAATTTCAGAGTCATAATAATTCCTAACTCAAATTATGTCCCTTTAAGATCAGTGTTCATTATATTATGGTTTTGAAAAATGCTTGAAACATGACTTTCATAAAGACTATTTACCTTAAAATGTGTATTAACATGATTTGCCTCTCAAATTTTGGATGGTTTAGTGAATGGACCTCAATTTATATTCTCATTTTAAATGTAAAGTTGTGTGATTAATAGGCAAGGTGTTATTCTATGTCCCTGATGCTGGTAATTTAATTGAGAAGGTTTGAGAACTTGCTTTAGGGCTCATAGCTGGGCTGTGAACCTAGGTCTTTGGACTTTTGATCTATTACCCAGCCTGCTATTTTCTACACCTTTGAGGAAAAAAAAAATACCCTTTCACTTATCTATTTCTGCATATCAAATGACTTCAAATTTAGTGACTTAAAATAAAAATTTATAAATTCATTGTAATTCTATAGATCAAAAATACAGGCAAAGTTCAGCTAGATTATTATTCTACTCCCAGTGACATAACTAGGGTCATTCCTTGGCCTTCAATGAGCTGGAAGCTCACTTCTCAGATAGCATTTGATCCTCCAAGGTCACTCTTACTGGGTCTTTAATCCATCAGTAGTCTAGCCTAGCCTCTATTACAGTATGGAATCTGGGCTTCAAGAGAGAGAATTCATATGCTGCTGGTTCCTTAACAGCCTATATTGGAACTGGTACAGTATCAAATTATGCCACATTCTATTGGTCAAAACAAGAAATGAGGCCAGACCATATTCACGGTGATGGGAAATAGACCTCATCTCTTGATAAGAAGAGTGACAAGTGATCTTTAACCATAACACATACTAAAATAATGGCAATATGAAAAATAATTGCCAAGATATACTACTAACTCCATTATCAGAGATGATTTGCACTTTAGTTAGCATGTTCGCATTTATTTGTCTATGTGAAACTTTCTAGAGATCGGGATGTTAACTGTTATAAATCTGAGAAAGAATAGCTCCAGGGGTGATTGATAGTGGGCTTTACTTACATTTTTCTTAACGTCCATCACATGCCAAAAAATGTGAACATGACGTAAATTATACATTTTACCTAGTTTTACCTAGTTGTATATTTAGTAATAATAAGTAAAGTTGCTTTAATAGAGGTAACAATAGACTTCTTTCAACTTTCCAGTTTACATAAAATTTTAATGGATCTTCAGAATCAGAAACTAAAAGAATTAAATGACTGGCTAACAAAAACAGAAGAGAGAACAAGGAAAATGGAGGAAGAGCCCCTTGGACCTGATCTTGAAGACCTAAAACGCCAAATACAACAACATAAGGTTAGTATATTGTATGCTATATGATTTCTACTAGAAAACAAAATCTATGTGTATTTGTAATACACAGATGTCATGGTTCACAGGAAAGAATTAAAGCTTCAAATTAGCAGTTTAAAATTATTTTACCTAAGATATTTTTGTAATTTTTGTTGCTATGCTTTGAATAAGTCCCTTGCAAAATTCAGGTGTTGATAATGTGATATATTAAGAAGTGGGTTCATTAAAGGGTGATTAGGCCATCGAGGCTACCCCTTTCTGAATGGGATTAAGGCTCTTATAAAAGAGACTTCAGGCAGCCTTTGGCTATCTCTTGCCTTTCCACCTTTCACCATGTGAGGATGCTGCAATAAAGCCCTCAGTAAATGCTGGAGCCTTGATCTTGGATTTCTGAGCTTCCAGAACTGTGAAAAATAAATTTCTATTCTTTATAAATTACCTAGTCTCTGGTATTTTTTTTTAGAGCAGCACAAACCAGTCTAAGAAATTTTTTTTCCAAATAAAACATAACTAGGATTTTCATATTTTTTTAAAAAAACAAACATATCCCTGGAAGAAAACAGTGTACTGTATGTGATTTATTAAAATTTTGCTTTCATAGAAGAGAGCTTCTGCAGGGATTACCCGGAACACACAAGTTTAAATAATAAGAGTAAGGTGTTTTTTTTTTTTTTTTTTTTACACGTATTTTTACCTTCAATTCATAATAACTTTTAGCAGGGAAAACATGATGAAAAATTAGAATCTGTGACATTGCATTACTATAAAAATACCAATTTTTTTAATTTTAATATTTCCATCTTACCTGTCTTCAGTTTATTTGTACATTTACAGTTATGCTCCATGGTTACCAAGAAGCATTTTTTGTTTCTGTGATTGGGATTTCTACAAGAATATTTCTGATCCAAAATTATGAGGGTACTTCATTCTAATAATCACTATAAAGTATTAAAACAAGCTGAGTTTTATTGTTGGAACAGGGACTTCCTCAGTCCATGAGGAGACACACACAGAGAAGAAGCATTATGGTTGACCCAGGATTAGTGTTGCCACACTTAGTAAATAAAAATACAAGAAGCCTCATTAAATTTGAATTTCAGATGAACAATGAATAATTTCTTAGCATAAGGATGTCCCAAATTATTCATTGTTTATCTGAAATTCATATTTCGCTGGATTTCCTTTATTTTATCTGAATACTCAAGATCTGTGGTTCCTGGATTTATGGCTTTGAATGGGAATATCTGTTCCCCAAATTCATACCACCTAAATCTGCTTTTTGTCCAACTTCATTCTCTTTTTATATTATAATATTTTATTGGATGTTTTATGGTTCCTCCAGGCAGATAAAACATATATTTCTTTCGAAGTTATAGAGGGTTTTTTTTCTTATTTAATGAGCTTTAGGTTTCAATGAAAATTGGGGCAGCCCTTGCTACTATTACCCCCAACAATCCATTGACCAAGCACTTTAAGGTCAAGCATTTAAGGAGAGCTGTAGCTATGGTAATCTCCATAATACAGCGTCAGGAAAAAAATATCAACTGTATTATAATTATCACATGGAAATTATGACTGTAATAGGTTAACTTTTCACATACATCTGGTAAGTTATAATCCAATGCTAGTTATCTAACTCTACCACTTTGCCTGCATGGATCATGCACTCCTCTAGTTGACACTGTGCTTGCCCTCTCCCGCTTGGCCCACACTGGAAGTCGCGTACAGACACTTTCTTTATACATCAATGGCTTCTGTCTCAGGACATTCGCTGACACAGGAGCATTTCAGTCAGTTTGAAGGTGGACAGGAAATGGAGTTAGTGCCGCTAAAGCAGGCTTTAACCAATGAAGGATGAAAGTTGATGGGTAAAGCCCACAGAATCTGTGTGCCATGGTGAGACAATTCCAAGATGTGTTCCCCACAGTCTACAAGATTCCCCAGCAAAACTGAGCCCCAGATGTCCACAGGGTAACTTGCATGTTCTCATACTCTTATAATGCCTCATGAAATCACCTCCCAAGTAAACTATTTGTTCCTGAATCTTTTGTTCAAGAACTGTTTTTGGAGGAACCTAACTTAACACAACCTTCTTGCCCTGGCAGCCAGCATTCTACTTCCAGCTCTACCACTAACTGAATATGTGATTTTTCAAAAATCACTTAGTCTTTCAGGTTCTTTATATCATCACTTTGGACATAAAAGTGTTGAACCAGGTGGTTTCTAGTGTTCCTTCCAGTCATGGTTTTATTGTGTTCAATAGTTTTGGAACAGGAGGTATTTCAGAAAAGGAAGAAATTAGGCCAGTAACACTGAACATCAGAAGGTAGGATGCTGGCACTGGATGCCTGGAATATAAAAAGAAAGCCAGAAAAAAGGGCTCCAAAAGAGAAGTACAAGAAGAATATTAGAGTAGCTATAAGGTTGGATAACTTAAAGTAACTCTAAGAGGGAAGGTGTTAGTTTGGGATTCTGAACAGACTCTTCATTAAGGTTAGACAGACCATCCAGGAACTTCATATTCTGACAATTGCTTGAATGTTTTGCACTTTCCTCTGGAAGATATAAAGTGAATGAAATAGAAAGTATTTGACTGATATTACCATAAAATTTGAATAGATCAAGTATTACTTGAAAATATGCTATCTCTGGATGAGTATGAAATTGCTTGAAAATAATTTGAAACAAAAAAACAGGATTATATGTAAGTTGATTACATAATGTTTTACATCCAGGAATTACTCATATAAAGTACATAAGAGAACAGAAGGAATTGGTTTACTGGCTCAGAGAATGAGGCCAACTCCTACCTTTAACTATTCAAACACAATTCAAGACACATTATTTTTTATCAAATTAAGACAAGGAAAATACTCATAGTCAAGAGAAGGCCTGACCATTGATAATACTCTCTTGTTACATGGAAATAATTTTGGTGAGAAGAACATGACTTAACAAAATCAAACAATTCAAAAAAATCAAATTTATTTAAACATGAAACATGTACAGTATATTTCTTAAAAGTACACATTAAAAGGAATAATCTTTGTTAGTCTTGCCATCCTTCATAAAATGAAAGAAGGTAAATTTCTTCTTTAGGTAACCGAGTTCAAACTAAAGCCTTATTTAAATAGTCATTGGATTGCTTTATAGCTTATCGTCCCAAGAATTGTAAATCAATGAAAATAAGGAAATTTATCCTTCTTACAACAAAATACATCAGTAACTTCGGAGTACCCCAAAAAGTCACTCCCCCCCCGCTACTGTATCACCACACTTTTAACCTAATATAATATTTAGATTATTTATTTGTAGCTTTGCATAGATAGATATTAAATCCTTGAGTCATCCCCAATGTTTTTCTGAAAGATGGTTACAAATGGCAAAATTTAAACAAAAGATACAGGCTTCATTGCTGGGAATCAATTTAAATTCTGCTCAGATCAGAGGGCATGCACTCTCTCTCTCAATTGGAGGGCAAGATAAAAATGTTTGCAAATCTTGTAAGTACACCGTGAATATTACAGATATGCTTCTGTATATTTTGTGACAGGACCCTTTGCTATCTCTATTTCAACAGCATTTTATTAGGAGGCAGGCTAGAAATTCAAACACTGAAATGCCATGAAGATAAGTCACTTTTACTAAATCTGACAATTAAGCAAGGTAAAGGAATTGATCCTATATTGATGGTTACTATTAAATGTAGCCAAACTGTTAACTCTGGGTAACCGAGAAAAGTTCAATTGGCTGTACAATTTGGAAGAGATCATTCATTATTTAGCTATTGCTTTGGGGAGAGAATTTAGAGGGTTGCTTTAGATCTTAGGCACCCAGGAGGTAATTCTCTCTGGAGAGTGAACAAATAAAATTTCTCATTCCCCTGTGAAGGAACATGTCAGAAATAATTCTAGCTGGTCATATCTGTCTTAAGGGATAGCTTTTATTAGTGATATTGATAAGGAATGAAAGAATTTCCCTTGAAGGGGTGGTGATAATCGTGAGCCTTGAGCTTTCATTAATGGGAAAGACATTTGCCATTAAGGAAAATATTCGACTCTGGAATCTTTTGTCTCTTGGTACAGTCAGACTGGCACAGAGTTTAAAGTTTAGTTTACTAGCTAAATTTTCAATTCTTTTGAAAGATTTAGACTTTCTTTATAGATACATTGCCTTAGTGACAGCATTATCAAAGTCATTACAAATTATTCAAATTTGCAGATGTAACATGTGTACTGTATTCTGACTCCAGTGAGTGTTCTATGTTAAATATTGACTAACACAAATTAAATAACCTCTTAGAAGCTCAGACATCTATTCTTTCCTTGCAGCTTAGTTAATCTCAAACATTTGGGTTGCCAAGATTGTGAAATATCCTCATCTGGTGATCTTTAAAATGATCTAAATGTTCACGTAACAGGGAAGGTTTAGGTCTAATCCTGCCAAAGGATCTGACATTTCATTTCATTCCATTGCATTCTATTCCATATCACTGGGCAAACACTCATTAAAACACATGGGTGCTGTGAAGAATACAGAAACTAATCATATATGGAATCCTCCTCAAGAGCTCACATTCTAGCACATCAAATAAATTAACAGAAAACGTGACCATTATACATGGTGAACTAGGGCAAATGGTATGAGCGAGTTGAAAATAGTGATTTGTTTGAGCAAAGGAAATAATGGATGCATTAATGGATTGTAAAAAGAGGAGGAAAGGCCAGAGATTTTTTTTTTAGTGACTAGGGTTTTTCCTTCTCACTCCATCACAGACCTCTGACTATGCTAATTTTTTAGCATTGTATGACAACAGTAGACCAAGTAGTTTAAGGCTATTCTTGTTAATCTCATGTAAATAATTTGGAAGTTTTATAAGGATTTAAAACTGATATTTCTCCAGGCCCTAAAATTTTGCTGTAGCTTTAGCACTTCTTTTCCTGAATTTCTAAAACCACATTCTTTTTCTATACTTATGACATTGTTAGAGGATGGTGGTCAGAATGGATGAGATGAGGGTAAATTAGGTGAGTATTGTTGGGTTCTTGAAGTTCGGTTTGACATCTTTGATGTGCCTAAATATAGATTTTTAGAACCAACTAGACACTAATATTTATCGAGTTTATATTGTGGGCCAGGCAAGATACTAAGCAATTATACCTTATTCAATCTTCCTAACCCCGTAAAGAAATAGGTACTCTTTTTATCCCAATTTTGCAGTTAGGAGGCTAAGGCTTGGTGTGGTTGAAAACTTTCTCAAGGTTGCTTGGCTAATTAATGATGCATCCAGGAATCAAACACAGGAAATCTGATTTCAGATCTTATACCTTTGACTACTGTTATGCTGTCTCTTTATAATCATGCACACTTTTTAGTCAATTTAGTTCATACTATGTCCTTTCCTACTTATATTCTGAAATATGTAGAGGTACATTAATTGTCTGTTTTTAGAATAGTTTTTCATGTTTATTGAGTTCCCTTCCTGCTAGAGAAGTGTTTAGTGCTTTTACAATCTTTTAAATCTCTTCATCAAAATGGTCTTTTAGAACAACCCCTCTTTGGTAGCTTAGGAGTTGGCAGAAACATAAACATTCACTTGTACAAAAAGGTAAAAACAATGGGTTCTGATATAAACACCAGTAAAGCTATGCAATCACTTTTAAGTGAATGGATATCAAAATTCTAGGAGAGTCCATTAGGGAAGCTTGTTTAAAATATTCAGCTAATTTACAACTAAGTTATGTACCATGAATAGATCCTCGTGGGGAGCTAGACAATACTGTGATCAGCCAGGCTTAGCAAAGTGAATATTTGACTGAAAATAAAACTAGAAGTCATTTCTAGATCATTTCATTCAGGCAAGTAGGGGATCGAGAACCTGGCCCAGTGCAGAGGTGATAGAAAGAAGGAAGTAAGAATGGGCCATAGGAGAAAAGGGAAGGAGAAGGATAAATTGTATACCTCCCCAACTGTTCCTAAGAAATGCTAAAACTTTTTGATTTGGACTTGAAACTTTTATTTGGAAAAAATCAATTCACATCTAGAAGTATTGCATTAGCTAATTGACCATTAGTATCAAAGGACTTTTTGTTCTTGAGACAGCTTTTCTAAGATACTACTTTCCAAGATGTTAGACTAATCCCTATTCCTACAAACGTCTGGTTTCATAATATTCTTTGCAGATTTTCTATTTGATGCAAATTTTGTTCTCATTAGTCTTCCCTTATATGTGCATTTATTTGGCTAAGTTAAAACACTTCTAACTACTTAAACTTAACATTTGTAACTAAACATCTTTCTAATTATATTAATTTTAAAGTGATTTTTCTTTCTTTGGAAACAGTAGATGGCCTTAGAATCCATGAAGAACGCATGGTTTGTGTTGTTTCTAGATGTGTGTGTGTGTATGCATGAGTGTGTGTGTGTAGGACCTATAAATATTCATGATTTCCTATTGCTTAATCGATAAAGTAAGAGGAGGAGTAAAATAAACAATATACTTAGGTAGTCCCTGCCCTTTTCTGTTTGTGGTAGCTGAATCCATACCATGGCCAAAGGAATAGATAAGTAAAACAAAGGCTCACAAGAGCTTAAAGGAGACCCAACCTTGTTTTTGTTTTCTGTTACACTACTTTTTTTATTAATTATTGCTCTTTACCTCTAAGTATCAAATCCAAAAATTCAGTAGGCTTACGTATTTTGATGTCTTTATTTTCTAAGCATTATTTAAGATGTGTGCTAAGAAAAGATAAAATAGCGTAGCTAGGGCAAACACTGAGTGACTCTCCAGTGGTGGTTCTAAGTTACTTTTGGAAACCACCTTGTCATGGATAAGAGCCTAAAGAATTCAGTACCACTTATGACATTTGAAGAAAGTAGAAGAAAAGTCATGTGTAAATCATAAAATTGGGAACATGTAGTAAGAGAGTAACAAATTTGGTCAGACCTTTTAACTAGAGAATTATTTAGAAGAAATACAATTATTCACAGAGGTATAATAAAATCTAAGTTTGTCAAATCTAAGCATTTTTGATGTTAAATTTCACTGTTGGCCTTTTGTCATAAGGAAAAAAATTATTATTTGACATTAGAGAACAAACATTGCTGACATTTGTATCTACCTAACAATGATATAGAAATTTAATTAGGAGCATGAGAGATTTTTTTAATGTGGTAAATGTTACAAAAGCAATTCTCTAATAAAAATAATGAAAACAAGTACATAATAAAATATTTAGTATGCATGTATGTTTGTGTGTATATATTTTATTTGTAAGGTTTTAATACCAAAAATGTATTTTGACAATCATATTATAACATTTTAATTTGAAGATATTATTTTATGATAGGCAAAAAATTTAGTATACTTCTCTGGGGATACATCTATATGTGGAAATAATTTGGCTCGTATTTCAGGCTTAATTAGCATATCAACTGTAAATCTCCATTGAATAAATCTAGCTATGAGAAATTCAAATCCATAAGAAGTCAATATTTAACTAAAATTTAATTAAATATAGCTTTATAAAACTTCAACATATTTTAAAAAATTAGTAGTCTTGAGAATCCATATCTTCCCAACACCAATGATCAAAGCCCTTATTCATGGATACCTAGGTTGGCAGAACAATTTAACTTTTTAAACTCATCTTTTTGTATTTGTATTTGGCATTTGCTATTTGTAAGAATCATCTTTTAAAAAAGGGACCCTGGATATTGGACATTGTAAAATCTTTTGTCTATTGCTGATGTTGGAAAGATTAATACTATGACATTCATTAATGTTTATTTTTGGAGTTGAGATCTAAAAAATAGGAAATATGAATATAATTTTGCAATAGTTCTGTCTTATAGCTATTGAGTATGCTCAGAAAAGTCAGTTTAACCTTTTTTAGTTTAATACCAGATTAGGAAAAAGGAGATATAATTTTAAAAAGTCATAGAAAAGAAAAGATATTAGAAATAGCATTAAGTCAAATGTAGCTTATGCTAACCTACTCCAGTGCTGTGTACTCTTCAAGGTAGTAAGTCACTCTGGAGAGACTTCCCCCTGTTCCTTTATTTCCCTCTGCTCACTGTAAGTGCAAATGGTTCTTGTGTGTGATTTTTAAAGCTATTAACTCACAGCTAGCTTTAGTGGTACTTTGTGTTAACACTTCTGCAAAAGCATAAAATGCAAACTCTTGATCAATATAGCGAGAATACCATTTCTGATTATAGAACAAATAGATGAGCAAAACTAAATCTGACATCTAAATACCAGAGAGAATAAATAGTATATTTTATCACATACACTTTAAAAAGATTCAATCTGAGTTTGGAAATAAGCATTTCATGGATCAAATAATGATTTTCTTATGTTTCTTTACTAAAATATATTAAAAGAGTGAAAATAACTATTTCCATGTAAAATGTGAAAAATATGGCATAATTTCCCAGTACTTTTTAATTTATTTAATTATATATACTCATATTGAATGACAGGGAAAAATTGGCTAAATTCGGGACACTAACTTATGATACATTGGCCACCAAATTATTATTTTAATTATTGTTTTAAAAATTCCTGGATGATACATCTAAAATGTTCTCAGTCCTGGCTTATATAATTCAGAAAACACAGACTCAAGATGACTGTCAAGGACAACTCTGAATGTTAATGTTTCCATTTTCAGCCTCATGGCAGAGTTTTATCAACCAGTGTAAGCTCTGGAATGTCAAAGGCATGATAGGCAGTATAGACTTCACACACAAAATAGATGCATAGTCATTTTATCCTAAATTGCTTCACTTGAAAATGTAGCGTGAAAATCTAGAGAGAGGAAGTAAAAATAAATGATTTTACAGTGTTCTAAAATGTTGAGGCTTGAAAAATAAAAGGCCTAGGATAAAAATGTTCATGCATTTGAGATTGTGATTCAGTCACTCTAATAAGTTCCCCTATACCTGTCATAGGGTTTGAGCTAGCCAGATAGATGCCAAGTGTCATTGTTTTCCAAGTAGGGACAATAGTTTGCCAGAAAGTAACAGGCCAATATACCAGACCTTCTACTTTTTTGTGTTATATAACAAAATGTTCTAAGGAAACTATTTGGCTAGAAGTTTTGAATACCTATTCAGAAAAATCCCAGTAATAATTAGTGTAACAGGGTAAGGTCTTGGGGGATCTATAGCTTTCAGGTAGGATGCCTTGATTCTAAAGCAGCCTCCTCTGTTTACTCCCAATTTATTCATCTGCTCATTCCTGTTTATCTTTAAAAAATTTTAAACTATATTTTTAAAAAGATTAGAAGTACCGTTTTGTGACAACCTCATTTAATTCGTGAAAACAACTTTTTCAGAGTCACATTTGTAAGTTAGAAAGCTAGAATTTGAATTATTCTGGTTTTATCCCAACATTCAGTTGAAGAAAAGTGGTTATTTTCTGCTGAAGCTGGTGTAATTATAATTATACTAAAAATAACTAACTCCTCTTGCTATATTGTAATCTTTTTGCAATCAGGAAGGACCAAACTCATCTGTGTATATATTGTCCTCACCCTGCCCCCTATGGCACCATTTACTTGACAAATGTTTAATGATCTTTATTTGCTTGGAATATATAGTGAGAAGTCTCTGTTCTAGTGGATCTTATATTCCAGTATGAGACAAACGACAAATTATTAAATTAATAAATAAGAAAATATTGAGTAGTGACAATGTTATGGTTTAAAAAAATGACAGAAGTAGAGAATAACTATAGAACAACTTTAGCTGGCATGCTCAGGAAAGCCTCTCTGGGTAGGTGACACTTAACACTGAGTCCCAAATGATAAGAAGGGGAGATCATTTAAAGATCTGGGGGAAAAGCAATTCTACAAAAGAGAATCCCTTGACACATTTGTGGAAGAGAAGAGAAAGCAAGTGTGTCTGAAACATAGTGCGAGAGGATAAGAATGGTACGCAATTAGACTGGAGAGGTAGGCAGGTGCTAGATCATATAAGGATTTCAGGTAAGGAAGTTCAATTTTCCTTCTTAGTGTGATGGGATTCCACTGGTTTTTATACAGTGGAATGACATCTGATTTATAGTTTGAGCAGAAGAGAAGGACCCAGTAAAGGAGCTAAAACACAGCACATTATGTAGGAGGATAATCAGGAGAGGGTGGTACACGAAGATGCCAAGAATGAAGGAGTGGTCAATTAGGTTAGTAATCAAAATGTCAGGTAAGTTGTTATCAACAATTGGCTATTGGATTTGGGAACCTGAAAGCTGATGGTGACCTTCACAAGAGATGTTTCAATGGCAGAGTGGGCAACGTGAATAGTAGGGTAAGTGGAAAGGGTAAATGTAGAAAACACAAAGTAAAAATAATATACAATAGGAGAATAGCAGGATGGATTTGTTGGGTCAAGAGAGTTTGTTTTATTTATATAGCAATGGATAACTTCAATAATTAAAGATCTTGAAGATGCCAGCAGTGTAGGTAGGAGAAAAGTCTTTTAAAATGGTGAGAGGGGGTAGGATAACAAGCAGAACATCATACTGTACCTTTCTCAATATATTGTTTCTCCATATACTTTCCAGTATATTGACAATATAAACATGCCAAATTTGCTGAACATCATAGCAGAAAATGTGCTTGGAATGGTTCCAGTTTAAGAAAAAAAAAATGCATTACCCAAGACGTGGAAGAAATAAATCACACACATTCGGAAAGAAATGTTTTCAACATACACTTCAGACTATTATTTTAATTTTATTTTTAAACATTTCTTATCTTTCAGGTGCTTCAAGAAGATCTAGAACAAGAACAAGTCAGGGTCAATTCTCTCACTCACATGGTGGTGGTAGTTGACGAATCTAGTGGAGATCACGCAACTGCTGCTTTGGAAGAACAACTTAAGGTCAGATTTTTCTTTAATAAACTAAATATGTCCTTCCAACAATTATAATTTGAGAAGTATTTTAAAAATGTAGAATATAATTTTTATATTACACATACATAGAATGTAATATATTAAAACTAATTCAAATTATTTCCTATTTGTGCATATTTCCATTTCATTAACTGTACACTAGTTTGTTCACACTAGTTTCCTGGCCTTTATGGAAATACACAAATGCAGATCCACTTTTTTTTATTATACTGAAGAGCATGTATTAGAGAAATGGTCTGAGGAATATTACTTGTCCTCTTCAAACCTACAGTCTAAGAGAAGACAAAGGTAAAAACACAAGAACAATCACATTCAATTACATGAGGAAAATATGAATGCCTTCAGTATATTTATTCCTTGAAGCCTTCATTTGTAGTCCTGATGAGGGCATATCAGGATGTTTGAGTCATGGAAGTCTGGTTGGAGCAGATATTTAGCCTTTCAAGCCCATGTTCAACCTGATTTATAGTAATTGTGTTTTTGGAAACTCAACTAATACCTATTAACTAAATATAATGTGAATATTTTAATATTTTTATCTTTTCTTCCAAATGGGCACTTTTACTGTAAAAAAAAAATCAATAAGTTATATACTCATACCAAAACATCGACATTAAGGAAAAACAAAACAATTTATTCTGGATGATTACACATAAAATCATAAACATATTTAACAACAGATTATATTTGAGATATTTATCGTGTCCACCAAATGCCTGCCTTTCCTTAGTGACAGGAACAACAAGACTGATATGTCTAAGGATCCAATCAATGTGGGTTTAAATGGCTTTATCTGCCCGAAGTGATTCCAAACATAGTTTCTCCTACCTAACCTATAACACGCTTTCTTAAAGCCTTATCTCTGCTTTCTTCTCTTTTTGTGTGAAATGTCTTTTTTTATCCCAGTGAAATGTCATTTCCTCATGTTACTGCTTTAGACTGCTAATCTCCAACAATGTTATCTCATTCTCCATCATTAAATGACAAAGGGGAAAACTCTTGAACTAACAGATTGGACACTGCTACAACATTTAATATATACTGACAGCCCATGTTAATTGCATATGTTTCCAGGAAATTGCAGGCATCTAAAAGGCTTATGACACCAGATATTATAATATTTCATCATATATGATCATTTATATCATACACACAAAACAGCTAACGTGCTGTGTTTTAAGGAATTCCATAGTTCTGATATAATGGTAACTAATTACAGATGGGTAAAAATCTAACACGCAATGTTTCCCAGAAAATTTCAGAAACAGTAAAAGAAGACTGGAAAGCCGGGGTTACCGGAGGGTAACTGATTAAAAAAAGACTTGTGTCAAACATTTTTCTAAGTCATAGAGTATTTTCAGTTAAAATAACAACTGGAAAACATCCACTTTAGCATTAACTGACCCAGTACAACAAGCTTTTTAATATAATTATTCCACGGTGATGCTTGTGAGACTGTGTCATCTTGAAAAATGGTCCATAGAACTCACAGATGGTCACTGGGTTAGATCTTAGGTAGGATAAATTGGGAGTGGTGGGCCTAAGCCATTTTATATTCATTATCCTACTTGCTTTCATTTTTACCTTATTTTCTGTCTTTATTTCATTGGCCCAAAGACATCTGCTAAGATAGATATGCATTTATTGGTTATCTGTAATTCACATAAACTCAGTCTGCAATTTTCCATGATTGCCTCCTCATCTTATGGTCACTCTTTTCCAGCCTTCTTTTTTCTCTCCAAATCCTTTTCCCCTTTTGATACTCTCAATTTGCCTCTATATGTCTCCTTGCTGTCACCTGATTTTAGATAATCTAGACTAATGTCTAAAAGGGCAGACTTAGAAGGAATCAAATGGAGAGAAAGCCCCTGCTATATATCTTCTTTCTTCCTATTCCATCAGTTTCCTCAGTCCCATAGGAATACATGCTTTAATTTCATACCTTATTTAACCATTGGCTGGAATTGCCCTGGAATGCTCTGCTTTTGTCTGACTTTGAAATATAGATGACTCTTTCTTAGGCCCTTTGCAAATGAGATAATCTTGTCTTACCTAGTTTAATCTTTAACAGCAAGGGAAAGAGGAAGAGAAGATGGTAAAGAAGGAGGAAGAGAGGAGAAATAATAAAGTTTAAAAGGTGATGAATAAAGTATTCAAAGATAGATAAATTTAAAGCAACATAGGTATCCTGGGCATATAATAAGAATTCCATACTCACTTCAGAGACTGTGGACTATATAATATGTTCCATACCGACCCAGAGGGAATCTGGTGGAAGTAATTGGAATAATTACAGGAAAGAGAAACAGATATTTAAACAATATACAAGCAAAAAGAAAAATGTCAGGAACCTGAGAGGGATCCTTGGAAGATTTTATTGGAACAAGGTCTGGTCATCCACAACTTATTTCTCAATATTTCTTAGTGTTAAGTGCTCATCTCACACCTTCTTTTTCTCCTCCATGGTCTCTCACATCACCACAATATATTCATCCATTTGTTCCAATTCTGTTGAAGTGCCATCCAGAGGCTCAAAAGGATACACAGTTGTCATTAGTAAAGAGGTACAGAAGAGGGAAACCAGGAAAGGAATTCCTCTATTTAGTACAATAAGAAGGAGATGCATACTTAACATCCCAAATTACAACTCTAAAAATACTGTTCAATAGAATATCTTCACATGTATTTATTTATTCTATGAACTCTGTTATTATCATATTATAATTTCTCTAACTTTAAAAGACTTTTAGAAGTCTTGTTTTTAAAAGGTTTGAAGAAAAAGCAAAGATAGGCCAGAAGATATGTTTAGGGATTCTAAAAGATGGCATGGCTTATGAAGGATAAGATTCTGAAAAGTGAAGTCTGTTGTAAATTAATTTGATTCTCTCTCTCAGAGATTCAGCTTGTCCTTCAGCAATGTCACCACAGGTCAGAGTCTTATCCTTAACTTTAGAGATTTCCAGGATATCAGTTCCCAGAGACCCTGATTTATAGACAATAATGCCAGTTACCTACTTTTATTGAGAAATGTCTTTGCTAAATAACTAAAATTGGTAATTTATATAGTCTTCTGTCCTGAAGGACGTTATCATATATCTTTTGAAGCACTCCACATCCCTTTTTAAAAATTTTTTCCAACATGTACTTGTTATATTCTTACTATGTTCTAGGAATTATACTGAGTAAGAGTTAAAACAGTGAGAAAAAAAAAAAAAGAATTTGTCACTAACTTCCCTGCTTGGGATAGGTAATTTGTGAGCCTGCTGCCTTCCTTGGAACATTGGAACAATGGTGCCCATTCGTCAGTCTCCTTCTTTGAAATCGAATGCTATTGGTAATTGCAATCTAGTAGAGGAAAGAGACGTTAATAAAATACTTACAAAAATGAGCAAATATTAAAGAATAGACACAACTTGTTTCTGAAGGAAATGGATAAGGTTTTGTGACAGCAAATTAATTTGACTTAAACTGAAGTGTGAAGGCATGGGATGATTCCGGAGGAAAGTAGTGTTTTAAACTAGAATCTAAAGAATTTATTGGAGGAAACTGGATAAAGTGCGTATGTCTAAAGGATTGGTGGAGGGGGATAGAGTTATTAGGAAGGGGAAATGGCAGATCAAGTGAGTGTGTTACTCTCAAAGGACTGAAAGAGGGTACTTTGGCTACAACATTGAGGTTTAGAAAAGTGATGCTAGAGGTTTGGCAAGTAAACAGGGGTTTACCTAAGAATTATAATCAGTGTGTGATACTAAACTCCACCATAATTCATTCAGTCAGCAAATATGTTGAGTAGTTGCTCTCTGCCAGGGCAGCAGCTAGAACTACAATGTTTGGGGGTGTTGAGAAGCAGTGGCAACAGTCATGGTGTCTGCCCTCCTGGACCTGCACTAAGCAAATACAATTAAATATAAAATTATGGCCATGATGAGATCAATGTGGCAAAAATAGGCGTTAATAGATGACCTATCATGTACTACAAGGTCAGGAAATGCCTCCATACATGACCTTCATTGAAATCTGACAATTTAGTAGAAATTAATTAGGCAGCACTAGAGATTAGGAATATATTCTGGATGGAACAATATTTATCCATTCATTAAACGAATATGCATCGAGTGCCTAATAGGTGTCAGCCAAACGTCTAGGGTTTAAGTTTAAGTTATTAAAAAATACAAATTGTTCTTCTATGAGGCTTACATTCCAAGCAAACATCATAATAAAAGTAAGTGTCATACCATGAAAAACTGATAAGAGCAATAAGGAGAAAAAAAAAGACCAGTGAAGAAAGCAGTTTTACATGGTTTAGTCAGGGGAAGATTCATTGAGAAAGTGGCATTTCAGCAAAAACTAGAACAAGGTAAGGGAGTTGTGTTAGAGGTGAATAGGTCCTATGTGTCCTTTTGCATTT
This sequence comes from Lepilemur ruficaudatus, assembly GCA_963574885.1. Lineage (NCBI taxonomy): Eukaryota > Metazoa > Chordata > Mammalia > Primates > Lepilemuridae > Lepilemur > Lepilemur ruficaudatus. The sequence continues at coordinate 27,136 of CAUYRT010035122.1, forward strand.
TGAAAACTGAAAAAAGACTAAAAATGGATTATAAAGCCTATTATTCTAGGGAGATAGCTGTTTCTAATGAACAAAGAACCAGAAACGTGGTTTAGGCCCATAACTTACAGAAGATGCTCTAATGAAAACATCTTCCAGAGAAAAGGCAGAGCCTTAAAATCTCATTTTTAGATATTTGTCTATACAAGTTAAAACTTGAGAGCCCACCAAAAGTATTAAAGGTTTCTAATGCCATAGACTTAAAATGGTTTCTGGCGTATAAAAAGCCCTTGAATTATTTTGTTAAATGACTTTAATCTTGAAGTTATTGTCTACCATTTTGGAAAGTTAAAAGTATATTGAAAGAATGGATAAAGATGACTATCCTATTTTCAAGAAGGAAAGCCTGGAAAACACAATTTTAGAGTAGATTATTAAATGTAAGGTCATGCACACTGCTACATTTCTGTGCCCATCTCCCTGAGTTAATAAACATGTGTATTGAATGAAAGAATAATTTTTGAAGATGAGAAAGGTCTCTAAGAACTAAGATACATTCAGTAAAATCAAGATATGAAAAACAACTTTATCACATAATATTAAATAATTTGTACACATGTTATGTAGTATTAAGACAAATTGTTTGGTGGACTTATTAAATTAGATGACCCAATGAAATTAAATGAATATAAAGTATTTTGATTTCCATAAAGTATTTTGCAAAGTCTCTCATGGTACGTTTATTAATGAGGTGTGTCTTCCTATTTCTACATGGGTTGGTGGAGAATGTCTGTGTTTTGTTATATTCCTTCCTAGTATCGGATGTATGTGCTAGAGAATTGAACTGAAAATGATTGAAATGATTCAAACTGTAGTATAAGAAAATTCTGGAGAAAAAAGCCACTTGAGAATTTAGCTGGGTCACTGTAAAGTCCACCCCTGTAGGAGTGCTTAATAGAAGATTTCCTCTCACACATTACCTTAGAAGATTTAGAGCAATGTCTTGTGTACTTAGAATGTCATACACAAATATTACATCCTAGTCTTTTAAGTTTTAAATCAGGAAAGGCAGGTTTATTGTTTGAAATGTTACTGATTTTTTTAAAGCAATCTCTTTGAATCAATTGGATAAGTTTGGGATAAGAAAAATATGAATTCCCATCCACAGATGTAAATGTAATTATATATAAATATAAATGTATAAAGTGCATATAAATGTATATATGAATATATGTATATACAAGTACAGTTTTATACATTATATTCACTATATGTGCTTGTATGTGTATAGATATACACACACATGCACATATATATATAACAGAGAGAGTACTTACTTGGGCACAAGCTTGACATTAAACCAAGCAGGATGATGTAGATTTTTAGTAAGTAAATGCAGTTTTGGGCAGTGATATAGTATCTAGATTATAGGAACTAAGAATTATGGTCAGTGCCAGGGCAGTCTATTTTAGCTGGATTTTCTAGGGTGGTGGCATCCTGTAAAGAATGTAGAATCAGGAATTATTGGCTAGGCATGTAGCTCGCAACTGTAATCCCAGCACTTTGGGAGACCGAGGTGGGATAATCACTTGAGGCCAGGAGTTCGAATATCAGGGAGTATTTCATTTTAAGAAAAACCTAAGCAGGGAGAAGTGGTGCATGAGCAGTATTGTCATGCTAAGAAAGGAAGGTATTTTCTCTGTTTCTATTTCTTCAAAAGGCTATGCCATCAAAAATAGGCAGAAGTTGGTAACTCTGGATGTTTTCTGCCACATATTTACTGAGCCCATTTTCTTCTCTCTCATCTCTCCTGGGTATTCACCTTGAAGTCCAAAAAGCACTTCAAACTCAGCAAGGTGAAACTTAACTCACTGTGCCGTATCTCATTCTAAACCCGCTTCCTTTACTGAATTCTTTACTTTTGTTATTGCATTGTCACTCACTATGACACCTTTACCTGAAATCTGGAGTCATCCCAGAGTCATTCCTGTTTTTATTCTTTCCCTTATACGCCCTCTGCATTTAATGTTACAATATTTCTTAACTGTCTCTCACATTCATTATTTCATCTTTGTTCCTGTCAACTACTCCCAAAGGAAAGGCCATTATCATAAGCTCCTGGAAAGTCCTTGCCCCTGTTCTTACCCCTCTTCCATTCAGTTTCCATGTTGAATCAGTATAGGCTCTCAGGAGCCTATCTATTAGTTTCTGCTCTGCTTAAAATCCTGAATTGCTTTCTCTTTTCTGCAGATTCTGATCACTTTGGTCTAGAAGATCTTTTATTACCTGACCCCTAGACTTATCTCCTATTTGACTCTCATATCCCTCAACCTGCTTTCTATTCATACAAGCTATTTCTGGGAAGATGGCCATTCTGCCTAATGATGACCACTCCCTCTTTGTGCCATCTCTGTACCCTAGTTGTGCCCCTGTGACCCAGCAGTGATATACTTTTACAGTTAATATTTATATACTTTCCTCTTTTACTAGACTCTACATTTGATGAGATCACTATCTTAGACGTTCTTAAGTACAGTGTCAGATATAAGTGATCAGTAATGTTTATGGAATGGCTGAATTAATCTATAAGAAAATGTTGGGATGAGATTCCAAAAGGGAATTTTTGACTTAGCAAAAGGGAGAGCTTTTTATTGTAAGGCAGTTAAAAGTAGAAACTCTGGAAAAAGACTTTTCCTACTCTGTCTCCTATCTATAGTGTTCCTTTGGGCAAGTCACTTAACCAGTTTGGCTTTAGTTTCCCATCTTTAACATGAAGATTATAATAGAATCTGCATTACAGGATTGCTGTAAAGAGTAAAAGAGTTGAGAAGCTAAAGCATTTACAAAAATGCCTTGAATATAGTAAGCAATAATAATATTAGTTAATATTATTATTAGTAGTATTACACCAGGGTTACAATACAGTGGGTTATAAGAAGTGGCAATAACCATTACAGTGGGTTATAAGAAGTGGCAAGCTTTTCTTCATTAATAATATTTAGCACAAAAAGAAATCTCATATGTTCAAGTATGTTTTAGAAGAGTTTTGATACTGACTGGGAAATTAGACTTGATGACCTCCAAAGTCCCTTCTATAATAATACCAAATTTTATAATGATAGAGTGCACAAAATAAAAGGAAATGCTATCTACCCTTATCTAGTAGAAGCATAATTCTCCCTCATTCTACAGATAGCATCAGATTAAAAAGCATGATTTTTCTCAAAGTTACTTTGATAAAAAAAAAAACATAATCTGAATGCAATTGCAAAATATAAAGAATTTGAATACTACATTGTGCCAATTATTTTGAGCAACAATATAATTTTCAAAAGTGACAAAGTAAATCTGGAGAAGTAGAAAAATAAGAGTGCCAAACATTTAATAGTAACATCTTTTTGGACATTGTTATCACTACTGTTGGGATCATTTATATGGAGAAAAAAAGTCTACAGAATGTTAAACCTATACAATTAAGAAATATAAGTTATTTATGAAGAGGAATATCAATAAAAAAATTTTATATCTCATTCTAGTTTCTAATATTTGGTGAATAAAATGCATCTGAAAAATAAAAGATAACTTTAAATGGGATGGAAATAATCCACAAAGCCAAAGTGTCAATAGTTATTGCACATTAGGTAATGATTATAATTATTAGCACTTTTGTTTGCTTAATATTTTACAGGAATTTTACGTACTCATATATGCAATGCTGTACCTATAGAACAAAAGAGAAAGCCAAGGCATAATGAAGTTAAATCCAAGTTCACGTAGCTTGCAAGTGGCAGGGCTAGGAATGGTATACAGATGTGTATGATACTTTAGCCTAGCTTTTCTTCTAATCTCTCAATTTCATAGGAGAAAATTACTATATGACCTTGAGAAAATTATGTATTTCTTCTCAGTTCTGGTTTAGTCATCAGCAAAAGAGGGATAAAGGACCCTATCTAACAAAGTAATGTATCTGTACTTGTAATTTTAACTCATGCATACAAATGCACTATATATATTTAGCCCCTGTCACATCACATTGCAATAAGTATTTAAATATTTTTATCTTCTAGAATGACATTGTCCAATAGGAAAGCTGCTATCAATATGCGGCCATTTTGAGCACTTGAATTGTGGCCGGTGTATTTGAGGAAGTGGATTTTTAATTATATTTAATTAAATTTAAATAGGAAACAATACTTAATTTGGTTATTAGAAAACTTTTAATTATGTTTTGAACGTCTTAGATACGTGAATTGATTTTTAACTGCACATTTTATGAAGTCTAAATATATTTCAAGTATTTCTAATGTAAAATGAACATCCAAATCCAATGTGCTATAAGCATATAATACAAGCTAGATTTTGAGGAATTCTGTTGATACATGACCTGTGGTAACTCATATAGCCAATAGGGTGTTAAGTACATTTAAAAGAACACAACCTCTAGATTACTAGAGCTGGTGTCTATCCTGGCTTTATGACTTATTAGTTGAGCATTAAAATCTCTCATGCTCAATTTCTCAAATGAACTCAAATATAATAATGATAAAAAAATACTCAACATACAAAGTTACAGGAGAAATATAAGCAAATATGTTAGAACAACAGTATTCTTTATGAACATGTTCTTTTTTACATTTTAAAAATTGTTATAACATAAAATTTGTACATATTTATGGGATACATATGATATTTGACTACATCATAGAGTTTGTAATGATCAAGTCAGTGTATTTAGGGTCTCCATCACCTTGAGTATTTATCATTTCCGTGTTAGGAACATTTCAAGTTCTCTCTTCTAGCTATTTTAAAATATTGAATACGTTTTTGTTAACTATAGTCAACCTACTCTGCTGTCAAACATTAAAATTTGTTCCTTTTAGCTAACTGTATGTTTGTACCCTTAACCAACCTTTCTTCACCCCCACTCCACTCCCACCCCCGACACACACCTCCTTCCCAGCTTCTGGCAACTATAATATCATTCTATTCTCCACCTCCATGTGGTCAACTTTTTTAGTTTTCACATGTGAGTGAAAACATGTGATATTTGTCTTTCTGTGCCTGGCTTACTTCACTCAACATAATGACCTCCAGTTCCATTCATGTTGCTCTAAATGACACGATTTCATTCTTTTTATGGCAAAATAGCATTCCATTGTGTATATATACTCATATATCCCATTTGCTTTATACACTGTTGATGGACATTAACAGACAAATGATTAACAAGCGTTAGGTTGATTCCATATTTTTGTTATTGTGAATAGTGCTGCAATAAACACAGGGTGTAGGTATGACCTTGATATACCGTTTTCCTTTTCTTTGGACAAATACCCATAGTGGGATTGCTAATTTGTGTAGATTGTATAATAGATCTGTGTTTAGTTTTTTGAGAAGTCTCCATATTGTTTTCCATAGTCGCTGTGCTAATTTACATTTCCACCAACAGTGTATAAGAGTTCCTCTTCTACACATCCTTGTCAGCATCTGTTATTTTTTGTCTTTTGAATAATAGCCATTCTAGCTGGGGTGAGGTAATATCTCATTGTGGTTTTGGTTTATGTTTTTCTGATAAGTAGTGATGTTGAGCATTTTAAAAATAACTGTTGGCCATTTGAATGTCTTCTTTTGAGAGCTGTCAATTAATGTCTTTTGCCCGTTTTTTAATGGGATTATTTGGATTTGTTTTACAATTGTTTGAGTTCCTTGTATATTCCGGATATTAATTCTTTGCCAGATAAATAGTTTGTAAATATTTTCCCCATAAAACAGGTTGGCTCTTCACTGTTGATTGTTTCCTTTGCTGTGAAGAAGCTTTTTAGTTTAATTAAGTCTCATTTGTCTATTTGTTTGGGGCTTTTTTATCTGTGCTTTTGAGTTCTTAGCCATAAAATCTTTGCCTAAACCACTGTTCTGAAGTGTTTCTCCTACATTTTCTTCTAGCAGTATTATAGTGTTTCAGGTCTCACATTTAAGACTTTAATCCATCTTGAGTTGATTTTTGTATATGGTGAGAGATAGGGGTTTAGTTTCATTCTTCTGCCTTAGGGAAATCCAATTTTCCCAGCACAATTTGTTGAAGATGGTGTCTTTTCCCAATATATGTTCTTGGAACCTTTGTCAAAAATCAGTTAGTTAAATGAATTTGCTTAACAGCTCTAAGAGTTTTGTGGTGAGATCTTTTGTTTTTTCTGTATATGATCATGTCATCTGCAAAGAGGGGCAATTTGACTTCCTTTATGATGATTTGGATGTCTTTTATTTCTTTCTCTTGACTGATTGCTCTGGTGAGAAGTTCTAGTACTATGTTGACTAGGAATAATGAAAGTAGCTATCCTTGTCTTGTTCCAGGTCTTAGAGGAAATGCTTTCAACTTTTCCCCATTTAGTGTGATGTTAGCTGTGGGTTTATCATATATGAGCTTTATTATGTGTAAGTATTAATTCTAATATGTTTAAAATGTTGATTTGTTGGTTTCTGGAAAATAATCTAAGCATTACTCCGTGGCACCTTTTTTTTATCAGAGTACCAAGGAAAGTACACAAGTCATAATAATAGCTTGAACACTTTTCACAAAGGTAACATACGCATAGTATGTTAAAACTAGTGTGTTAATAGCAACCAAGAAGCCTCTATCAAGCCCTATCATATTCAAAAACTCTTCCCAACTCCTCACAGGTAACTTCTGCCTTAATTCATAATGACTCAGATTAGTCTTGTTATATTTTTAACTTAATGTAAATGGAATTGCATGGTATATAGAGTTGTGTAAATGACTTTTTTTTCCACTGGATATTATTCTTGAGATTCATCTATGTTGCATATACCATTACTTCATTAGTTCCCATTGCTTGATAGTATCACTTTATATGAATATACCACAATTTAATTATACATTCTACTGCTCAGAAAATATGGGTTATTTCCAATTTGGAAACATTACAAATAATGCTGCTATGAACATAAATTGTATGTATTTTATTGTAGATACGTACCTAGGATTAGAGTTTCTTAATCATTGGGTATATGCATATTTAGCTTTATAGGTATTAACAAAGAGTTTTCTAAAGTGGTATGAATTTATACCCTCACCACCAGTTAATGAAGGTACAAATTGCTTTACATCTTCTTCGGTACTTAGTTGTCAAACTTTTTAATTTGAGCCTTTCTGGTGGCTGTATATTGTTATCTCTTATATTTCATTTGCACGTACTGATGACTAATGAGTTTGAACACTATTTCAGTTTATTGGCCATTTGAATGATCTCATTTCATTTTTCTATTGGATTGTCTATATTTCTCTTAGTGATTTATTATAGTTTTTTTTTCTTTTTTCTTTTTTTTCTTGTTTTTTTTTTTTTTTTGAGACAGAGTCTCACTCTGTCATCCTGGTTAGATTAGAGTGCAGTGGCCTCATCACAGCTCATTACAACTTCAAACTCTTGAGCTCCAGCAATGCTGGTACCTCTGCCTCCCGAGTATCTTGGACTATAGGCACGTGCCACTGTGCCTGACCAATTTTTCTATTTTTTATAGAGATGGGATCTCACTCTTGCTCAGGCTGCTCTCAAACTCTGGACCAAGCAATCCTTCTCCCTCAGCCTCCCAGAGTGACAGGATTACAGTTTACAGTCACCGCACCCAGACTGTAGTTATTTGTAAATATATATATCAGATATTAATATTTTGGTTATCTATATTAGTTTTATTTGTGAATAAGTACCTTGCTTTTTCACTCCTTAATGATATCTTTATTAATAAGTTTAAATTTGATATATTCCACTTCAGTATTTTCTGTTATGGTTGGTGTATTTTTATCCTCAGTTTAAAAATAAAATTGTCCACTCTAAAATCCTGAAGCTATTCTCTTTTGCATTACCATATAGGAACTTTATTGCTCTACCTTTCACATTACAATCTACCTATTATTGCTGGTGTGAGAAAAGGATGGATATCCATTTTTTCCATATAAATTAAATTAAAACAACTCTATTGCAAAGCCCAACCTTTTCTCAGTGTTCTGCAGTGTCACTTTTGACATAAATATAATAAATCAAATACTTATACAAGCATGGATCAGTTTATGAGCTCTAATCAGTTTTGTTTGTCTACTTGCCTATCCTTATGCTGATACCACATTGTTTTAATACCTATGGGTTTATGATAAATGTTGATATCTGGTTATATTGTAAAAGAAAAATTGCACCAGACAGCTAAACAGGCAAGGAAGACTTTATTCAGGTCTATTGTAATATGGATCAAGACTATTGCCATAGGGGAGACAGACTGAACTAAATTCCACTGAACAAAAGGCAGGAGAATTTGTAAGCACTGGGATAAGCTAGTGGAAAAGTAATGGAAAATGTTAGGAGGTTGGATGATCAATGTGATTAGTCCATATGTGTTTGATAATTGGCGCTTACTGAAATTAGGCTCTTATCCTCCCACAGAGATTGGAAGAAAGATGCACCATCTTTCTTGATAATTACTTTTCAGGGAGATGGCTCCTAGGTCCTTAAGAAAGACATTCCTGAGTTATAGAAGATTTACATGTCATGGTGGCAAAGAATATATGTATATTGTTGCAAGTTTTCTAAAGTAAGTGCTCTAGGAGAAGGAAGCTCAGGAGCCTATTGTCCCTTTCTAAAGTTTAGTCAAGCTCAGGGTAACACTAAGTTTGTCTCGGATAGTTAGTCAAAGAAAGACATTCATATTTCTTTTCTTCCTTTTCAAAGATTATCTTGGATGTTTTTGGCCATTTGCATTTCCATATAAATTTTAGAAATAGCTTGTCAACACCCTGTTAAAAAATTCCTGCTTGGTTTTAATTGACATTCATTGAATCTATATATCAGTTTGTAAAGAATTAATATTTTTATTATATAAAATGTCTTATTATATAAACAGTTCAATCCATGAATATGGAATAGCCTTCCATTTCTTTAGATCTGTATTATCTCTCAGTAATGTCTTACAGTTTTCAAGGTACAGAATCTTAAACTTTTTTTGAGATTTATTCCTAGGTTTTTTATATTTTTGTTGTTGTAAATGATATCTTTTTGAAATTTCATTTTGTATTTGTGGTGATGTGGAGAAATACAATTGATTTCTGTTTCTTGGCCTTGTAAACAGAGACCATACTAAATTAACTTATTAATTTGAATAGTTTATCCATAGCATCATTCAGATATACGTGTACAGATTGTGAGTAATGACATTTTTATTTCTCCCTTTCCGATCATTCATGTTATTAATCTCCCTTGCCTTATTGTACTGCATAAATACTGTAGTACAATAGGATTATTGCGGATATTTGTTTATCATTTTGGGTCTCAGAGGTAAGGTTTAAATAAATCACCATTAAGTATAATATTTCCTGTAGGTTTATTTTATATACCTTTTATTCTTAGTGTTCTAAGAAGTTTTATTATTACTGTGTGCTAAATTTTATCAAACATATTTGTCAGGTTTACTTGAGTTGATCATATTAGTTTTCTCCTTCATTCTGTTAATATGTCAAATTACATTTCTTGTTTTTCTAATGTTAAGATAGGCTTAATTTTTGAAATAAACTAAACCTGGATGATATGTATAATCCTTTTTATGTATTGCTAGATTTTCTTTGCTAACATTTTGAAAAATTTGATTTAGAATTTTCCCATTACATTTATGAAAGTTATCGGCCTGTTATTTTTCTTTCTTGTAATATGCTTGCTAGGCTTTTACCTGATTATGCAGGCTTGGGAACTTGCCTTGTTATCTGGAATATACAAATGGAAAAATTTTAAATTAAAACTTTGATATATTTAATAAACCTAAAAATTTTTATTTTTGATTTGCATCTTTTGATGTTTTTGATTTCCATTTTCTAGATTTTTCCATTTTTGTGTCATTTTGAGTAGTTTTTTGTCTTTCTAGGAATTGGTCTATTGCATCTAAAATTTTAAGTATATTCATATAAAGTTTTTTTTTTTTGGTCCTCATGGTATTTAATAATATTTTATTATCAATGTTTGAAATTCAGGAAATGTGATGTGAATCAAAGAATATCTTTTCTGGAGAAGAAAGGTGATTTGATGATTCTTGAACTATTTTTCTACATATTAACCTCCGTAGGAATCAAGTAGCTCTGTACTCCTTAGCATGGGCTCTCCATTTGCCACAATCCCCATTTCTCCCCATACTCTTACACTGTTATTTTACGCATTTTATTATGTATGCACATTAGAATTTGTGATTTCCTATAAATGGAAAGTTCTAATGCCAAGAAATAGAATGGACATAGATACCTGTTTTCCATGTACTTACTTTTAAATAAGGTATATATTGGAGCACAGACCTGGTTTAAAAATGCAAAAGTAAAATATTTTAAACTCTTGTACAAAACATAAGACTTATAGACTATAGGTAAAATGTAAAAACTTTGTAATTTTAGTGTCCTGCTATTTCCCTGTGTTCTATATTAAAATTACTTTATGCTCCAGATTTATCATATCTGGAATAAAAGCTGATTTTCTATCAACTCTAAATCCTTACCAATCACAAGCATTTCAATAATTCATCACAGTTTTCAGAGCATTTTCACATTTAGTGGTCTATCTGGCTGTAGCAATGACCTGGCTGGGAAGGTAACAGAACAGGTACAATTTTTTTCCATTTCACTAGTGAGAAAACTGAAGCACAGCAAGATTAATAGTTTACCCACCTATGTTACCAAGTTGGGCAACGGTAGAGCTGGGGTTAGAATTCAGATAGTCTGTGCCTTAAGTCGAGATATGTAACAACTTAGCAGATTCAAAGATTCTAAAAGATGATTCTAAGATAAAAACTGGGAGAAAAGCCTTATGTAGATAACTACAGTGGTAGTATTCAGCTTTGAGACATTTTTGTACTATGTGAAATACATACATTCCTCCAAAAGACATTAACCTCAAAGGTAAGGAACCCACCTTAAGGAGTTCTGTCTGTGAGGCATAAAACAATATGGAACAGTAAAACCTCAAGGTGCCAAGGAATGCCTGAGAATGTGATGAATGCTAGAAAGAACACTGTCATGCCGGAATGCTTCTTAGGGCTTGTGATCTTTATTTTCTGGTGTCCCAGTTGAATAGACTGGTGGGAGCTTCAGAGTACAGAGTTTATTAAGCTGCCACAGAACATTAAATAATAGCCTACAAATATTAATAGTAAGAGCAATGGCAACAACAAAGGGGCCTCTCCAGATTTATTCATTAGCATTTTATACACTCATAAAAATAAATAATATCTGAAACTGACTGAAACAGCACACAGAAGAATATGCTTCTTCAAGTTAAAATCTCACTACATTTTCAGCATAATAACCAAGGCAGAATTTCATTAGCAAATCAGACAGTCATATTTACCTTTCACAAATAAATTCTGGAAAAGGGCACATGTTCTTAATCTGGAAGTGCAAGTATTTTCTGAGTTTTTAATGATCAAACAGATATGGAGTTATAATGTCAAATATGTTTTTAGATAAAATTGTAACCGTAGGCTTCAAATCCTTGTCAAGTGGTTTAGATACAATGTTTAGTTAAATCTAGTCACACTTCTGCAAAAATCAAATGAAAATTCAAAGGAATTTAGCATCTTTGTATCTCGATGCAGGTTAGGTCACAGAAATTAGAAGGTATATGTTTTATGTTGAAGGTTCTACTGAATGAATGACATGATGAAAGAGCATGGGCTTGTAGCCAGAAAGATCTGAGGCCATATCCCAGATATTCAATACTGTGGCCTCTGTGGCCTTAGACAAGTTTGTTAACCCATCCAAGTGTCAGTTTCCTCATCTGTAAACTGCGAAAGTGACTGTCATGAATTTCCTGAGCTCAATCAAGAGATATTACAGGATGATTTAAATTGAAGTAAGAATAATATTTTCTGAGCAACCTCCAATAAGTGTTTCCTAATACATCAAAATATGTTTTTCTACCCTAGACTGTGGGGAAAATGGAGGAAGGGAGAGCAGGGGATGTGGGCGTGGCAGGCCCATGAGGAGGTCAGTTATTTTTTTTGTGGAGCCAGGCCTCCAAGATAGGGGTCGTTATAGAGGATAAGAAATTTGATAGGGAATAGAAAGAATAAAAGAATATGTAGAGACTAAGGTATAGTTTATAGTTTTATATAAAGAGATCGGAATAATTATAGTGGGGGACTTAAGCGACTAGATTATTGTCTCTGTGCATGATCTAGCAATATGGTTAGATTTATATAGGTTTTTATAATTATAGGTCTTTATTATTTGTCAGGGTTATATATTCGTTAGGGGAACAGGATTATATAGGTAGTGGGTTAGGGTTAAAAGTCCTCTCAAGGGGCTATTAACAAGTCTTAATTTATCTAGGTGAACAAACAGGTATAAAGTCTTTTAGGGGCTAGCTTTTAAGTTTTGAGAGGTAGTCATTAATTAATGGAAGTATAATAAAAGAGGTATAGTGACTCTATGTTTTTTGATGTAGTTATTGTGGACTTAGATAGTCAGGAGTGAACAGGAAGCCTGAATTTCTACAAACAGGTTGTTTATGAGAGAGAGGCATGTCTTAGAGCAAAGTATATTCATTGTCTCCGGCTCTCATCTTGTGGACTAGATATTTATCGTACCTTTTCTTTGAAGGTATAGAAAAGCCTACAGTGAGATAACCAGGGAGTTTTTTGGATAGTTTCCCTACCGGAGATTTGAGAGTTTTTCCATGATAACAGCCTCTGATAAGTGAACTATTGAGTTTACATATTTTTTTAGGGCAAAACCCTGTAAACTCCTGTTTCTGTCCTTAATATAGCAATTTTGGGTGATATAATAAAATAGTGATCTTATGAGTCATATTTTATTAATTCCTTAATCATATTTCCCAACACTAGACCATATAGTAGACAGTAAAGATATAAGGCATGCCATTTTATAGTATGCTGCTTCCATTAGCAGTTGTAAAACATGTAAAATTGTGAGCAGAATCATAGTCTTGGCTAAATGTTAGTCAGTAGGAGTCTGTCACATTTCTTTCCTCATAATAGATTTTATTTTTTCCAATAAGTTATTTAATGTGATTTCCATTTTACTATTGGTAAGATGAAGTTGCTTATCATTTTTAACTGCATATCTGTTTATAAAATAAGAAAGAAAAATCAAGAAATGTTATTTTTCATAAGGCTCATTACACATAAAATTCATTTAGTGGGGGAGTGTATTATATGATCTTAAACTGCACGAAAATACAATGGGCTGCTTGCTGTCTCCCTTTTTTAAAGCCCAGTTGTTGCTGCATTGTGTGGTTCCATGGTACATATAATAGTTTCTTTTTAAATGGACATATGCCTCAGAATACTTTATCTCTTAATGCAAATCCTGCTGGGCAGAGTTTTTCACTCATATTCTGTCAGCGACTTCCATAAACTAAAGGATCCCTGTACTTAAGTTTTACCTCTCAGGTTTGGCAAATTTTCCTCAGTTGCTTTTATTTGAATGTTCTTTTGGTAGCCATTTTTCACTTTTGCCTTGAAAAGCCAACTCAGCCAAACAAAAGAATTCAGATGAGAAATGTCTTTGGCACATATAACAATATGAGTTGTGAATTAAATGGGAGGGAAAAATCCTCCCCATTGCTGATCTGAGCATGGATGATAATGGAGTTGTGATTTAGTCCATGAAAATGTGTTAGAGGAAGTGAACTGACCTTTAGCTTCTCTTACTGCTGAGACAAAATGAGAACATAAATAAAAATTAATTCCTTTTACCGCTTTGTGAAACTTTATAATTCATTTGTTTTGCATTTATGTGCATAATGTTTATCTAGCGCTACAAAAAATATGCATTATTTCTAAAACTTCAAGGGATTCCTATACTTAAATGGAAACTCAGAGAGACACTTGGTGAATACCTTTTTTTTTTCTTTAGAGGTTTTTAATCCTAAGGTACTGATTCTTTAAAAATTGTTTAGCATCCTGTCAGTTCCATTTGATACAATTCCTTATACTTGTCTAGCAGTTTGCTTACATCCATTCAGGCAGTGATAGGAATCTGCATTGTTGAGTGATTATAGAGCTGACTGATAATCTTCCAATTGCTTAGCTTCATTCTTTGTAATTCAAATTAAGGCCAATATTTCTAAGCAATAAACAGATAAATCCATAAATTTAAGTACTTCGTGTATATCTATTTATACTTGTACATATGGCAGTGCAAAAATCTCTTTGGGCAGATGTGTACAATGTATGAACGGCAATTTCTACTTCACTTACCTCATTACACTCAGATCAATAAGAAGCACTGTGCCCACATTGCAATAGAAGTGACTTAGATTCAATTCATTGAGAGTTTTCTGAGAGCAAAATAATTTTAAGCAATGAAATGTGTTACTAAGGGATATGTATGCTCTCTTGTGTTGAAAAGCTTTAAAGAATATATTTGAAGACTAAACAACAATTTGTAAAGATTCAATGAGTGCCTTTCTAGGGTGAAGAGAGTCAAATAGATGACCCTTGGCGGTTCTTAGAAGATTTGATATAAAAACTATGATCCAGCAAAATGTAAATAACCATCAACACTTACATAACTCATTTCAAATTGAAAGTGCTTTGCAATATACAATCTTATTTCATATTTGTAGCAATTCTCTAAAGGGTTAGTATTATTATTTTCTTTGAGAGAGGTTTAATGACTTAGCTATATATTACTTGAAAAAGTCTATATTAAATGTCTTTTGTATTATTAGTTTTCTAGGGCTACCATAAAAAAAATACTACAAACTGGGAGGCTTAAAGAACAGAAATCTACTTTCTGACCATTCTGGAGGCCAGAAGTCCAAGATCAAGTCCAAGATGTTAACAGGGTTGGTTTTTTCTGAGACCTCTCCCCTTGGATTGCAGATGACTGCCTTCTTCTTGTGTCCTCACATGGTTTCTTTGCTGTGTGTACACATCCCTGATATCTCTCTGCATCCAAATCTCCTCCTCTTACAGGGACTCCAGTCAGACTGAATTAAAGCCCACACTAATAGCCTCATTTTAAGTTAATGCCCTCTTTAAAAGTCTTATAGCCAAATATGTCTCATTCTAAGGCAGTGAGTGGAGAATAGGCTTCAACATGAATTTTGGGGGACATGATTTGGCCCAAATATCTTTATTCTGTTCATATTTGGCACATGTAGGTTCCATAAGTATTAGCTGTTTAAATAAATTCACAGCCGATGAATGAATGAACTGGTGACTATCATTAACTATAAGCTAAATATAGGCTGAATCATAAACCTGCTTCAGTGAATGATCAAAATCATCTATAATCATTATTTGGATAAAAAGAACACTTTTAATGACATTCTTAAAATAGTTTTTTTAAGTAAGTTCAACATGCACCTAAAAGAGCATTTAATTACAGTCATCTGCCCTTATCCATGATTTTGCTTCCTGAGGTTTCAGTTACCAGCAGTCAACTGCGGTCTGAAAATATTAAATGGAAAATTCCAGAAATAAACAACTCATAAGTTTTAATGCATGCTACTTTAAGTAGTGAGATTTTATCTCACTCTACCTCCCTCCATCCCACCCTGAACATAAATTTGCCCTTTGTGCAGCATATCCACACTGTCTACACTACCTACCCGTTAGTTACTTAGCAGGTATCTAGGTTCTCAGATCAACTGTCATGGTTATGTCAGTGATTGTGTTAAAGTCACCCTTGCTTTGCTTAATCACGGCCCCAAAGGGAAAGAATAATGATTCTGGCAGTTCAAATATGCCAAAGAGAAGCTGCAAAGTGCTTTCTTTACATGAAAAGGTGAAAGTTCTCAACTTAATCAGGAAAGAAAAAAAAATATGCTGAGGTTGCTAAAATTTGTAGTAAAAATAAATCTTCTGTCTGTGAAATTGTGAAATTCATGCATAGTGTGTATATATATATATGGTTCACTACTATCCTAGGTTTCAGGCATCTACCAGGGATCTTAGAATTTATCCTCTGTGGGTAAGTGGGGACTACTCTATTGGTTTTTCATAACTCATTTATAAGTGAAAAAAACTATAGTGTAAAATGTATCACATTAATATAGTTTACAATTTCAATAAATTTAATAATAAGCAGTCTAGAATATGGGAGTCTTTATTTGAATTTGTGTTCTAGGATGTCCTATTAAAATTAATAAATTATAAATTCCCATCTATGGCATTACAACCCTAAAATACTGTTTAAGTGGATGCTATATTTGTATACCTTGTGGCACTAGAGTAAAGGTGCTATACCTACTTGGAAATCTCTATTTTATTTCATTTATGAAGATGTTACTACAGTTTAAGTTTGTTCCTTTTCTACTGCAATAGAGTTAATGTGCTGTAATAGATATCACACATTTTGACCTTTTATATCTGCATCATCAAATCAGGCAGATGGTGTAGTTTATAGCTAAGGGGTAAGAATTTTTTGTGTTTGAAACTATTTTGTTTTTTTTACAATGAATCTATTAACCAATATGTTGCATGCCATTTTACCTGCTGTGTACTGACAGGGTCACTAGGAAATTCACTAAAATATCTTCAAATATGTTTTAGAAAAAAAAATCCCATGAACTTGTTTATAATAATTAAATAGATGATTTTATTGAATTCATTGGTTTAAGTTGGCACATTTCCTGTGGGCATCTTGCATCACTAGGTGAGTAGAGAGTGAAGCTATAAAAAATAAGAAAGTCAGTTATATCATGCTGAAAGCAATAACACTTTTTATTGACATTTCTGAAGAAAAACTGAAAACTCACTTATGACTGAGTACACGGTCATTTTGATGCTGTAGTAAAATATTTACTACCTACTGCTTACCCACACACAGGATTTCCTTTCAGAAGTGATGATAGATTAAACAATTTTTAAAAATGTCTTCAAGCCATGTAGAAATAGGTAGATTTTTTTCATGATGCTAATTAGGCTTGCATTGTTTGAGCCGTATATTGGTGTCTTCTAGGTGGATTGATTGAAACGTAGCATCAAGTAAAGTAGAAATTATGATGAGGCTTCTCTTAGATAATATATTTTTTGAAAATATGAGTTGCAAACCTTTTTTCACTCTAATTCTATACAAAATAAAGCATGTCTATATTTTAGGATACTTCCAACTCTAAAAAATCACATATCTATGAGAAAATAATTTATTTATATGAGAAAGTCATAAAAAGTTGAAATTTTAGGCTCTGAAGTACATCATAATTGAAGTAAATGACACGTTTTCTTGTTTTAAAACATTCCCTTTGCATAGAAATCATCACAACATATATTTCCCATCCAAAAATCATTGGTAGTTGGTTTTTGTTACCTATTAAAATAATGTATGCATCTAGAAATAAGCTGCATGCCATTATTACTCAGAGAATATTATAACTTTCTCACTAGAGTAGTTTAGAGATGGAGAATTTCAATACTTTTGTGCTAATAATCTGGATTATTTTTATTTACATATGCATAGAATTTGAGTTACTAAGAATTTTCTTCTGCAATCCAGACATTAGGTAATTTTAATTATGCAGGATTGCTTCAATTAAGAGTCTTTTGAGGCATTATATTTATTAGTTAGACTTTTATTCTTTGAGGTGTATTTTCAGACCTAAGAAGGATACACATTTTATATTTTCTCATTGCAAAATCCTCTCTAATTCTGTATTTATGTCTTTACTATCTTACATTTGCTGGGGAAACACTTTAAATAGTGGCATAATAACCACTTCAGATTGCTTGTAAGTATCTTTGCTTTTTAATGAAAGGTGAATGACAGAGTGAAATAATCTAAAGACAAATGAAAGGCCCACAGCTTACCTAATTGTGAGCAGTTGTGGGAAGGGTATTCTTTACAACTTCTAGTATACAGAAGAAACTCAAATGCTTTGGCAAATCATTCATGCCATTTTTAATAAAATTCAGTTAAAAATTAATTGTTTTCTGATGTTGTGATGGATTGTCTCTTCTTCAGATATTGGGAGATCGATGGGCAAACATTTGTAGGTGGACAGAAGACCGCTGGGTTCTCTTACAAGACATCCTTCTCAAATGGCAGCGTTTTACTGAAGAACAGGTGAGTCACATGCATGAAATTGTAGCACTGAAAGCCATGGGGAGATCTTAAATAGGAAAACAAAATAATTGTTAACTTTTAATAATTTTTTCTTCTTTGGAATTCTTTGATTTCTTTCAGTGCCTTTTTAGTTCGTGGCTTTCAGAAAAAGAAGATGCAGTGAACAAGATTCCCACAACCGGCTTTAAGAATCAAGATGAAATGTTATCAAGTCTTCAAAAACTGGCTGTATGTACTTTTTAGCTTTCAGTGATTTTTTTAAATATCCAGTAGTATGTATTATTTGGTCTTTTCTGTGCTATCAAATCTTAAACCCATGTTCATTATTTTTGCTTAGATCATAGATCATAGGCTATTCAAAGTTGTTATGGTGCAGAGTGCGAGAAAAGACCACCAAAACTGAGCCAAATTATGAGAATTATGAGTCTTTAATAGCTGGGCCCAGCGACCACCCTCTGCATCGCTGTAGGCAGTTAGAGAGAGCAGCCCCAGCCAAAAGAAGCAGGCTTTTTTAAAGGCAAAAACCACATCCGGGAAAGTTATCTGGTTGAGCAAGCAGGGCTACAGAAGCTAAAGGCAGCATTAATCTCAGTCAAAAATATATTCTATATCCTATTCATCCTATTGTCTA